>JAQQAC010008719.1:22190126-22247311 GCA_029783875.1 Phataginus tricuspis | reverse complement strand
AAAATCTTCTCATGAGTCTATTAAAAATAAACAAGCCTTCAAACTGACAAAAAAAGTTGTATTTTCTGGCAACCATTCATCTATTTTCTGTCTCCATGAATTTGCCTTATTCTAGATACATCATATAAATGAGATCAGACATTATATGGGCTTTTGTGTCTAGTTTCTTATAATGTTTAGCATAATGTTTTCAAGATCGACCTATGTTGTAGCATCATGCATCAGTATTTCATCCCTTTTTATGGCTGAATATTCCACTGTATGGATATACCATATTTAATTTATCCATTCATCATTGATGCTGATGAAGATTTGGATTGTCTTCATTTTTTGCCTATTATGAAAAATACTGCTGTGAACATTAGTGAACAAGTTTTTTTGTGAATATGTTTCCTTTCAATTATGTTGGGTAGTACTTAGTGATTTTTACCTTAAGGTCCACAGACCATTAATTATAGAAAGTCCCACTAGACCGTGTGTCTTCTAGAGGACAAGTACCATGTTTTGATACTCTGAAGCTGGCTGAATGAATTCCTAATAGACCACCAGTGTCTGCCAGATTACAGTCCGTATGTTTTTCATCTTTGTGTTTTTCTTTTTCTCATTTAAACTGTTCGCTTATGATAGCCTTCAATGATGTCCAAAGCCTTTCTTCTGGTCTTACGTGTATTTCTTTGTTATAGTAATGCCTTGCCAAAGCAGCTTGCAGACAAAAATAAATTGGGAAACATCAAAGAAAGGTATGGTTAAGTCATTGAGTCTTATCGTATATATTAATTAGGTTAAAGGACTTACAAATATCCCAACATAAAATATATTCAAGTATTAGTATCATCTAAGAAACTAAGTTCTTGTTATTTCAAGTAACATTCCTAAATACTCTTCCTACTATTCAAATACTACTAATAGACTTCAGTTATATAACATAGTATATATGTGGCATACAATAAAATTTTGTGATTTCCAAAGCAATCAATTACTTCAAAATCAGAAACAAAGACAAAACATGAAGACCTCATGAAACTGTGGAAATGTGCATGGTTTTTAAGTTTTCTTTGTGAACAATGCATTTTAGTAACAACTAAGGAAATCTTTCATTTAGAGCCTTAAAGTACTTGTGGACTATGAAATAAAAACTAAACTGGTTAAATTTATCCAATAAAAGCTGTTCAGTTAGAATATTCATTAAAACATTAAGTCAAAATATACAATTGTGGACTTTTACAAAAATTCATTTTGTTTTGCAACTAAGGAAAATGATGCCTAGTGTGGGGAAATGACCAGATCATCAATAGAAAGTAGGTGGAAGAGTCCAAAGTAGGTCACAGGTCTCCTATTACCATGTAGAAGGGTTAACTCTGTAACTAGAATAACCACAATTTAGAACACTGATTCTGTGTTACCTGATAGCAGAATTAGTACCTTTATTATTTTCTAGCCATTATAAACAATTCAAAATTTAGAAGTAAATTTCCTGATCTCAGTTATTTAGAGTTTTGGTCTTTAAAATTTTGGTTTAAAAGATGACTGCTTCATGGGAAATGTCACTTTCTCTTAAGGGAAAGAAATAATGATGAGAATAATAATATTGGTAGCAAGCATTTTAAAGGCACTGTGTACCAGATACTATTTTAAGCATTCACATATTTTAAGTGACTTAATCCTTACAATAAACCTGGCTCCTTAATCAGTTCTCTTCTTCACTGTGCTAGCTGTTTTTTTAAGCAATGTGATTTTTAATGTAGCCAATATACTCAAATCTTTAATGTAAGTAGGGCCTCAGTCAGGTAAAATATTGTTATTCAATTAAACTACAACTCCATTAATACAAAATTACATAAAATGTAAATTATCTATGAATAGGCCTTTGGTTCCATTGTCTACTTCCCTACACACACAAAAAAAAGTACTTCAGAAAACTGAAATTAATAAAATAAGAATAAAGTTTGGAAAATGAAGAATGTTCAACACGAGACTCAAGAATAAGTATGGTGGTAGAAGGATTCAGCTATAGAAAAAAATTCTTCAAGATGTTTCACTCATTGCAAAAAAAACTGATCCAAAAGTTTATTCAATTTATTAGCAGGGCAATATGCATATACAAATAGATCATTGGAAAAGAAACAGAAAAGTTTAAATTTCTAAACCTATTTTCTTCATACAAATTAACATAATGGTTTGGGCAATGAAATCCACGAAGAACTCAAATTCTCAGAGTCATTTTAAAGATGAAAACATAATCTGTTTGAATATGCTTTGTGAGTCCCTATAATTTTCTTGCAAATGATTGCATTGGTATCAATAAGATTTCTAAAGATGAGAAATACATACAAAGGCAAAGCAAAGTCTGACCATTTGTGGAAACAGAAATTAGGATCTGTGTCACTACTTTCAAGTTTTTTTTCAAAGCTTTTATAGAGAAAAATAAGTTAACACTTCTGCTCTGTACAACTTTTCTTAACTGAATGGCTAAACCACATTAGAAAGGTAGACACGATCTCTTCAGTTAAGTCATTTTATAGTGGACTCTCAGATCATTATCAATGTGCCAGTGTGTTTCTTTCTTCAAGCATACGGAATTCATAGTTTAAACGATCTCAAACTAATAATTTTAAATTGTTACATAGTACTGCATGGTATGTTTATCATACTATAGTTTTAAAAAAATGATAAATGGATATAAAAATAGAAAAATTTTTGTGGTCACAGAATTTTAGTATTGCAACACAAAGAAAAATTAGATTGATTATACGAGGACTGAAAAGTACCTGGCTATCACAGCTGTGACAGATAAGTCCATTTTTAATAAAATTTCAAATTTTAGATCAGTGTTGCCCAATAGAATTTTCTGTGATGATGGCAACATTCAATAATCTGCAGTCCAGTATGGCCAGTAGGTACACATGGCAATGAAAATACAAAATGCGGCTAGTGAAACTGAAGAACTGCCTTTTTAATTTTACTTAACTAAAAATTAAAGTCATTGCAGCTAGTGACCAATGTACTGGATAGTACAGCTCTAGATGGACCACAGCAGATTCCTCATTCAAAAAATTCAAGTCTGTATTTCAGTTATCCTACTGTCACTCAGTGAGGGTCAAAATAGCACTCTTAACATAAGTCCTCAGTTGGATACCACACAAAGATAATTCCATTCTTCTTTGCCAAACCTAAAAGCTTAAAGAACTGATCATTATCACCACTGATCTTACTTATTCTGGTAAAACACTGATTTTCAGAAATTGTTTTCTTCTTGTTGTCTGCCAAAGGGCTTCAGCTTTTAGAAACGGATCTTCTTAGCTTCATCAAGTTAAAACCATGATTTCTTAATTATGATGCATTCATATGGTCTTCTATATAGATTCCTGTCTTATAACCAAAAACACTATAAAGAGTAAAAATCTCCATTGCTTACAGATAATGTACCCAGTGGATAAATGCCTAAGTCAGCTGTGCTTTGTGTACAATCTAGCAATCTTAATAATCAATTATTTTGTTAATGTATAACAAGAAATGTTGTTTTTAGAGCAATTACAAGTATAATGTGCACTTCTTGAAAGATTGTCTTAATTGTGAAAATGAAGGAGCTGACCTTTTAGTAAAGAGAAAATCTTCAAAAGTATTGGCTAGTTCTGGCCACATACTGTCAAATTTTCCAGAGGAAGCATGCTGCCGGGCAACAGGTAGCCCAATAGAAAGAACTTTGAGGAGAGAAGACACTGCCAGTTTCCATGTGCTTTCTGACGGGCAGGAATACTTCAAACTGAGAGGAATCCTAAGGGTCTGCGAAAATACAGACAGTTTAAGATAAGTATTCATCTAAAAATACATATACAACTTAAATTACTTAAAAAATATATAGCAGAGAAAAAAAATAGCATAGGTACTTTCATTTAAGAAGGATGTTTTCTAGAAAGACCAAGTCTCCAACATGGCCCTAAATCTTACCACCTAGAATGCTATACTTTTAAATCTTGTCTCCATTTTATTAACAATGACCCCGAATAAGTAACAACTTTTTAGAACCTCAGCTTCTCACCATGAAAAACAGGGATGTTATCTGAAAAGTTAAGAATAAGAGTAGGAAACTTACAGCTTCTCTCAACTTGATGTTACGGAATTAAAACATTCTGCCACAGTTTAGAAGAAAATAATTTGACAGAATTCTCTCATCCAAGAGAATTAATAATGCTTCTATTTTTCGACTAATGGTTAGATAAATACAGTCTAAACAAGCATCATTACTTTCAAGTCTTATATTTTATCTCCAATAATCTTTGAATTTTATCTTCTACTTTAACATTTTATGTACTTTTTTCCTTTTCCAAATATTTCAGTAAAAATGATAATTCAAAAAGACAGTTTCTTTTATCTTTAACCCTAGAGGAGTAGAGCATTTGAGCTTTATGGCTACTAAGATGTTGAGACTTACTTTTTAAATAGTCAACTTTTAAGGCAGGTTGCTGTTAACCATTTGGTGGTTCAGAATGGACTTTTCTCGTCATAGTTTTGTCCAGCAACTAGAACTCTAGACTGACCAAACTACCAGTGAGCTATCCCAGGGCTTATTAACAGTTTCAGCATTCCACCCGATAATTTGTATTAGAATAAAAACTTTGCTTTATTAAAATTGTAGTCTGAGAAAGAAAATAAGTAGAAGAGATACATTTTCCTACTTCAAGGTGAGTGAATATAAAACCTAATTTCATCATTGTCCACAGAAATTATTATTGAATCCTCACAAAGTGAACAAATAAGCCATTAATATAGGCATGAAAATGGGTTCTACAAACAGATAATTAGCCTACCCATATTTATTCCTTTCCCCTCCCCTTGTGTTTTGGGGGAAGTTGACCCATTTTCGGTTGGCAATTAGGGTTAAGGGGATGATTAGCTTATTAAGTCAATCTACTCCATTTCCCTGGCCATAAGCATTGTTTCAAGACTGGGCACGGAACTAAAGCTAGTCCATTTAGGGTTAATTTTAGGAACTTAGAAAAATGTGACAAGCATGCACATGCACACTCCTCCTACTGGACATATTATCCCTTTATTAGCCTACAACTATAAGGAGAAATATATGTAGGATGCAGTCAACCCTTGGAAAGCAGAACAGAGAGAAAAAAAAATTGGTTTCTGGTGATTCTCCTGAATCACTGCATATACCAATTCTAAAGCCTCACTCTATCTCTCAATATTCCAACTAAGCATGCCAATAAATCCCCTTTATTGTTAAAGGTAGTCAGAGCCTGAACATATATCATTTGCAAACTAAATTATATAAGAGCCATTCTGAGTTAACATTTTATAACTCAAGAGTAAAGTGTGGATTACTACCACAATATTTTACTAAATTTAAGGAAATGTTAACAACAGCATATCGATTTGATTTATACATCTTATTTTTAAACATAATTAAGCAACTAATACAGAGATTGGTACAAAGTATCTACTCAGTAAATCTATGTAGAACTGGGAAATTCAGTTGTTGTCACAAAACTCAGAATTTTTCAGAAAGGAAGAGCCTTGTCCAATTAACCACAATACAACGTAGTAAGTGGCAGCTACAAAGTATTTGGGAGTATAGAAAAGGGACTGTTTAATTCCTTTAAAAATACAAACTGATTCATGTCACTCCTCAACACTGAACCCTTCAGTGGTTGAAGAATAAAGTCTGATTCTTTATGACAGCTTATGAAACCCTTAACTACTTTTTCAGACTTATTTCAAGCCCGGTCACCTCCCTAAATGGCATTTTTCAACATTTCTTGAAAATACACCATGATCTTTTATATTCCTCAATTTACCTAAAGAAGATTTACCTAAATTAAAATACTTCCCTCTTCCTTTTTACCCAGCAAACTCTATTACTTTTTTGCAAGTTTCACCTCTGCTAATCCTTGCTAAAATCCCCTAGGCAGTGTAGTTATTTCTTTCCTTGTCAAAGGGGGAACTTTTTATTCAACAATGACTATTTGGCAAGTATCATTAAATGATGTATCTCAATTAATCCTCTTAATAGTTAAGACATGTAAGTGGTATTGGTATTACTCTACTTTTACAGATGAGAAACACTCTTGGACAGGTTCATATGCCCAAAATAATAGAGCAGCAAGTAAACAGGAGTGCACTCTAAGCCAGGTCTATCTGAATACAAAGCTGCGTTCCCCTGTGGTGTTCACTTAGCACTTAACATACTGTACTATTTGTTTTTCTATATTCCCTTTATTCATTTATTAAATGTAAGATTTATTATCTCTACTTTTCATTTTTATCTCTACTATTTAGTTAGTGCCTGGCAACAGATGTGTTTAAAAAATATTCTCAAAAAATGAGAGAGATGACAGGTGCGACGGGTAAGTGGTGAGGGGTAGAAAGAAATACGGCAAAAGTCAAGGGAAGGAAGAGTTTTAAGAAGGCAAAGGCAGTATCATGTTAGAGGGAAGATAAAGAATTATGAAAGGGCTTAAGTTGTGAAGATTTGGTCTTCTGTAAGTTTAGTTTCTGTAGTACATGGAAGTAAGGCAACAAACTAAGTTAAAAGTGAGCAGTGGTTAGGTGAAGGCCACACTGTTTAAAGGAGTTTGAAAGGATAAAAGAGGATAGCAATTTAAGTAGGAAGTAAATTGAGAGAAAGTTCTGGTATAAACGGTTTAATCATCTTTCCAGGAGAAAGTAAGAGAGGCTAAAAGGACAAAGAAAGAATCACCAACAAAGAAAGGCAAGAAGAGGAAAGGATGGACACGGAGAGAGGGATGAGTCTTGGACAGGGAAAGGCCTTCTTTCTTGAGGGAACACAGTTCATATGGCCCACATTTGTTCAGTAAATAAAAGGCACATCCACACGCTAGGGGAAGAGCAAGGCTTAGGTTTACCTTTCAAAATAGAGGAAAAAACCAAAATAAACTTTGGTGGAATGCAACATAGTTAATAAGAAATGAATTTTTTAAATGGTTGTCCATGCATTAAGAAACTGGCTTAAAAAAAAAACAACAGTATGTATGATCAGTTAAATCAATGGGCTGCACTTTGAGTTCCTTCCTCCCTGAATGCTCATCATGTTCAAAGAATCAAAGTATAAGTAATGATCTAAGAAACAGGATCCTCATCCATTGTCTTATGTGGCAAAAATTAAGAAA
Source organism: Phataginus tricuspis (assembly GCA_029783875.1). Taxonomy (NCBI): domain Eukaryota; kingdom Metazoa; phylum Chordata; class Mammalia; order Pholidota; family Manidae; genus Phataginus; species Phataginus tricuspis. The sequence goes on along the minus strand of JAQQAC010008719.1, from coordinate 22,240,172 downwards.
TGTGAAAAAATTGACTTCCTACTTATTAAAATATTATTCATTAAAAAAATTCCATGCTTTAGAAAAACAACTTTCTATATATTATTATGAACATTGGAGACAAGTCACTACACATAATAAGTTATATTTTCCATTAATCTCAACATATATTACCTAGAGAATAAATTCAAGAATACTGTTCAACATCAAATGAAAGTACAGAAATTAAAAAAAAAAATACCTTAATAATGTTCTGGAGTACTTTTTCATTCACCACTGCTTTGTGACAGGCTGTTTTTTGGTATAAATCCACAACTACTTCTAAAGACCTTTCAGCAAATGGTACATAATTCAAGGCTACCCATTCTGCCTAAAAAGTAATATTTTCACACGGAGTTAAAAATAAATGAGATTAAATGAAATAACATTGTTTTCAAAGAGAATGCTTCTTTGTCTTAAAGTTCAGACCTTGGTTTTAAGTCAGATTATATTACGTGCAAAGTCTTCAAGGAGAAATGTACTTTGTGAAAGAATGATTTTCAGCCAGGCAAAAAATTAAAACTATCAGGAAAAGCACAGAGAGCATTCTACCAAGAACTGGGAAAGATGTACTTTACTTGTTGCCAATAGGATTAGGACAATTTTAGGAAATTTAACTCACCGGTGCAAATAGTTGGATCTATTGTGATTCCATTGTGTTGCAAGACAAATAGAATGAGAAAAGTTAATACACATTAAAACTACTTTTCTGACCATGTAAAATGATAATTTTTATGTTGAGTGAACAAAATTAGCATGTCCATGCATTCAAAAATTTACTTTTCCCCTAAGCCAACACAAAGTTAAAATTTGCCAACTATATGGCTATAAAAATCTTTTATGTAAAATCCAACTACATTTCACACCAGTAGTAGATAATTTCTTAACAACACACAGATTTCTTCATTTTGCACTGCAGGTATCTATTTTTGATAAGATTGGGCTTAGGGTTAGAAGCCATTTTATAGTGGAATGGGGCAGACAAGAGAGGAACTTTCAAAAAAGATGTACTGCAGAGTAACATGAAATTCCCAACTTTCTGGAGAGCCACTTGGGAAAGGAAAGTCATAAAAAAGAAAAAAAAAGAACACAGAAAAAGTTTTCCAAATTGTGTTTCTTTTCAGCTTAAACTATTAGCAGACATGAAAGTTTATTTGTGAATGAAAAGTTTCTGAGATAAAGTCCACCCAAAGTGGAGCTGTTTTTATAAACCATAAGATTTTACAGAGAAAATATAATTGATAGTCAATTACCTGATTATATTTTGCATTGGCAATGTGCTTTGTTTCCAGCTGTCCATATTGTGGAGGTTTACAGGAAAACTCGACAAATGCCAGTAACTGGTCAAATATGGCTGGATACATTATCTGCATGTTTTCTGGACCTATACAGATAGCCTGAAAAAGCAAAACATGAACAGCAGAATGCATACTCTGAACTCCATTAAATTCTTTTAAGCATATGCATTTGTTTAACCAAATAATTTTAATGACTATCCTATCTTATGTAAGTATTATACAATATTTTATAAGCCCTGAAGGATGTAGCTGTTTATAAGCTTTTAAAAACTATTATTGAATAAAGTATAGGCTAAATGTGTTAATCTGCTAAAAATATTTTTTTAATAAGTGTGATTTATTAACAGTGGAAAAAGGGCAAGTACTTAAAAGAGAAGTTCCAGGCAGTCCTGAGTTTCTACAATCTGATCATGTAATACATTCAGTAATACAGCCTTTAGACCATTAGGAATGCTTTGCAGACCAAGATGATATTGCTGATATTGACTTCTACTTAAGTGATGATATCAGTTCATCGAAATGACAGCCAATTTCTGCATTATGCCTGGACCACTAACTTTACCAAATAATCATGTGCATTACAGTTGGGAACATAGTAATGTATCAAAATTTGTTTCTAAAAGAAATGTATATATCAATTTTTAACAGGGCCTTGTATATTTCATGTCTACAGTACTTGCATACACAGACTTGATTTAAAACAAAAAAGTAAAAATGTTTAATAGAGATTAAACATTACAAATAATTTGATAAAGAATAAAATCCAGATCCTGACACTGCTAATTTTAGTTATTTTAAATATGTTGAAAGTACTTAAAATAAATTTTACATTTTTTTTTTCCCTAGCCATAAATGTGTTTTCTTATCTCATCCTTTCATATTTTCCTGTTTTGGTGTTTATTTTTCTCTGTGCAAAAAATATTTAATTATATTTTAAGGAGAGTCTAAAATATACTCATGCTTTACAAAACAAAAAGTACGATCATTCTACACTTGAGATACCTTCAAAATACAAAGTCAAAATTCAAAGCATTTCAAATTTTTAAGAAATTTTTTTAAAGGTTGTGCACATTTATATTATGCAATCCATGACTTTTTAAACCTGTCAGATAATAGTTTCATTTTCCCTCATTGAAGATATAACCATGTAGCTATAACTGAAGTTTTATAAAACTACTTTAGCTATAAAGTATATAAACAAAGTGCTGCCCATACCTAAGTTAGATCACCCTGCAATTACAATGTAAAAAAGTAGAATAAAGACATCTAATAACATCTCTCAATAATTGGTTACTTTTCTCAGTCTTAGACTATACACATTCTGGTTTCCAGTGATACTTTATAAAAGGAAAGCATACTAGTAGTGTTATAGTTGATTTATAAAGCAATTCTGGGATCCTAAAATACATAATATGGAACATTTTCTTTTTTTATTCTTTACAACAAATTCCATCTAAGAAAATGTTATTTCACCTTTCTTCAATATTCTGAAGTTTGTGTATGAGAAAAGCCTATAGTGTTAACCTATTCACAGATTTTAGTCCAAAAGCAAAGAATCAATAATATGGACAATGTTTCCTAGGAAGCTTAATGTACAGTGAGATTCAGAAACTTGCCCCTATTAAGTAGAAGACAGGGCCTCATTGCACAACTCTAAGAACAACACTGACACATAACGTGATGGTGTCTCCTGTAGTTCCATTCAGGAGCCTTGATGATGGAGACAGATGGTATCCAGCCATGTGACTTTAGGAAGTGCAGCAATAAGTAAGACAGATGCACTCTCCTGATCTCAGAACTTAGAGAAAACAAATTCTCAGGTTCCACATATGCCAAAATATCTTGGCCAAGATAACCCCAAATCTATTAGCATACATTACTAAGTGAACCTGGCTGGGAACCAGAGATTTGCAAACCAAAGCAGACTGTAATCCCATAGCCCTAAACAATATAAGGGTAACATGATATCAGAAATGAATTTTTCCTTTAGGAAAGAAAACATCTTTTCATCAATAAAATGTTTCACCATTCCAAAGCAAGTAAATTTTGTGAAAAAATTTTCTGACACCTGTGGGGTAAAATAAATATATACTTACTGATGAAATACGTTAATTTTTCTGTTAGGAAACAGTAAAGACCCCATAAGTTTGAATCATATTCAAATACTATGAAATATCATTTAGGTAATCACCTAAGTAATAAACAATGGCTAGAGGAAAATTAGTACTGCAAAATGATATCAACTGATATAAATGAACAATAAAGTTTCCCAAGTTTCAGACTGAAGGCATAATATTGTTTACAGGCCATCAAAAGCTAAGAACAAATGCCTAGTAGTTGGGATGAATGATTTTACTTGTTCTCTCATTGATAAAGCAGAATGGGTTTTTTTGGTATAATTAATATACAATTACATGAGCAACATTGTGGTTACTAGATTCCCCCCATTATCAAGTCTCCACCACACACCCCATTACAGTCACTGTTCATCAGCGTAGTTGTTAGAGTCACTACTTGTCTTCTCTGTGTTGCACAGCCCTCCCTGTGCCACCCCCCCTACATTATGTCTGCTAATCCTAATGCCCGCTATTCCCCTTATCCCTCCCTTCCCACCCATCCTCCCCAGTCCCTTTCCCTTTGGTAACTGTTAATCCATTCTTGGGTTCTGTGAGTCTGCTGCTGTTTTGTTCTTTCAGTTTTTGCTTTGTTCCTATACTCCACAGATGAGTGAAATCATTTGGTACTTGTCTTTCTCTGCCTGGCTTACTTCACTGAATAAGTGAAATAAGCTTCATCCATGTTGTTGCAAATGGTAGGATTTGTTTTCTTCTGATGGCTGAATAATATTCCATTGTGTATAGTACCACCTCTTCTTTATCCATTCATCTACTGATGGACACTAAGGTTGCTTCCATTTCTTGGCTATTGTAAATAGTGCTGCGATAAACATAGGGGTGCATATGTCTTTTTCAAACTGGGCTGCTGCATTCTTAGGGTAAATTCCTAGGAGTGGAATTCCTGGGTCAAATGGTATTTCTATTTTTAGTTTTTTGAGGAACCTCCATTCTGCTTTCCACAATGGTTGAACTAATTTACATTCCCACCAGCAGTGTAGGAGGGTTCCCCTTTCTCCACATCCTCGCCAACATTTGTTGTTGTCTGTCTTTTGGATGGTGGCCATCCTTACTGGTGTGAGGTGATATCTCATTGTGGTTTTCATTTGCATTTCTCTGATGATTAGTGATGTGGAGCACCTTTTCATGTGCCTGTTGGCCATCTGAATTTCTTCTTTGGAGAAGTGTCTGTTCAGATCCTCTGCCCATTTTTTAATTGGATTATTTGCTTTTTGTTTGTTGAGGCACATGAGCTCTTTATATATTTTGGATGTCAATCCTTTATTGGATATGTCATTTATGAATATATCCTTCCATGCTGTAGGATGCCTTTTTGTTCTACTGATGGTGTCCTTTGCTGTACAGAAGCTTTTTAGTTTGATATAGTCCATCTGATTTGTTCATTTTTGCTTTTGTTTCCCTTGCCTGGGGAGATATGTTCATGAAGGATTTGTTCATGTTCATATTCAAGAGAGTTTGGCCTATGTTTTCTTCTAAGAGTTTTATGGTTTCATGACTTACATTCAGGTCTTTGATCCATTTTGAGTTTACTTTTGTGCATGGAGTTAGTCAGTAATCCAGTTTCATTCTCTTATATGTAGCTGTCCAGTTTTGCCAATACCAGCTGTTGAAGAGGCTGTCATTTCCCCATTGTATATCCATGGCTCCTTTATCATATATTAATTGACCATTGATGCTTGGGTCAATATCTGGACTCTCTATTCTATTCCACTGGTCTATGGGTCTGTTCTTGTGCCAGTACCAAACTGTCTTGATTACTATGGCTTTGTAGTAGAGCTTGAAGTTGGGAAGAGAGATCTCCCCTGCTTTATTCTTCCTTCTCAGGATTGCTTTGGCTATTTGGGGTCTTTTGTGGTTCCATATGAATTTTAGAACTATTTGTTCTAGTTCGTTGAAGAATGTAAAGCAGAATTTTTAAAAAATAAAATTAAGTACTTTTCTTTCCTTGAAGAAATTTTTGGGATTTACTGTTTCTTCTTTGTTTTATTATCCTCTACATATATATAAAAACGTCCAAAAGATCTGAATGAGAGTTCTAGAATATAGGCATTCCAAAAGGCTGGGACTATTTTCTTTTCTTTTCTGATAGCTTAATTCTTCCATTTCCTCTAAAGCAGTCTATAAGCAACTTAGGTGCATGGTCAATCAAGGGGGGGGAAGTAATTATTGACAAGGTATTTCTTTTTTCCCCACTGAAAATAAAAACAGCTATTTTGATTTCAGTTATGGAAAACTGATATCCCTACATAAATTTCTTTAAATCCCAGATTCAAGATCTTCTATTTTACATTTCTACACAATTTGTTTCTCTGCACAAACCAAGTAGGGTTAAAGAGATCAAAATATTACTGCTCAGCTAGACCTCCTCGGGGGCAATTAAGAGGTATCAAGGTATAAAAACTACTATTCTTACTGTGAAATTTTTCATTGTTCCAATTGGATATGATGCAATTAATCAGAAAACATGATTAACCAGTACATAAATGGCTACTGATAACATACGTGTAATCAGAATCTAGTTCAATTCTAACTTCGTTAGAACATCATAGCTATTTTGTTGTAATTGCTAGCTCTTCAGCTGGCATTATTTGTTAAACATTTTGGTTATTGTGAATTGTGTTAACAATTACCTTGACAGTTTAAAGAATTCTTTGATTTTGATCTGGTCTTGCTTGCTAATTGTTATTTTTATGTCTCTGTTTTAAAATTTGTTTGCAATAACAAAACACACAGAAGTAAAAGTGTATCTTTTTAAAATTTCTGTGAAAAAAATATTTTTAATTATTATTTTTTAAATATAAGCTTCCAACAATTCCAGAGCTAAATTTAAGTGTAGATTTATATATAAATATGTATATATATATATATATATATAAAATTTCATTCCTTATTAATTTTCTAATTACAGAAGTACTTACTAAAGTTGTTATTTCAAAAAGTATATGTTCTTGTGAACAAACCAAAAATGCTGGTGAATATAAACAACAGGATGTAGGCAGTTTCTTAAAAGCCCTCAAAACAAAATTTTAATTATCTTTTCAAATATATCAGAAACGATGTTTTTTTAAAAATAACTGCATCTTTACAATCCTGAATTTATCCCAAAGTATATATACACAACAATCTTGATAATCCAGAATTTATCCTAAGTAAAAAAATTCCAGAGAACCATATGCATTATTGCTTAGATAGCCACTAAAATCCTATTACCTTTTGGAGAACATCTAAAGCTGTAAGTACTGCTTCCTGTAAACTTGTCAAAACTGCTTCAGTGTAAGATGGAAGAATAAAAGGGGATGCATCTGAACTTATTGGGACTGAAACAGCACTGTGCAGTATGACTCCCAACTTCTGCAAGTCATCCATGTTGAAACCAGTTTTTATGTGTTGGTAGAGAGCTGGAAATATCTGAATTAAAGCTGTGAGAAAAGGCTGGCTAGGAATGAAAGTCAGTTTATCAAAAGTAACAGGAGGCTTAGTGCTTTCAGATCCAATTCTATACCAAGTATTCCATGCTGCCCACCAAAGACTCAGATCTTCAAGCTCATCGGTAACTATGGGTGGCTCAGAACTACTGTATCTTCCAAGTCTTTCTCCAATGGAATCTGTCCTTACAAATGGCCTGCTCAGGCTAGGGCCTGACATGGACCCTATAAGGACAGGGACAGGTACATTAACTGCAGGTGGTGTCTCAGGCTTATCTGAGTCTCTGGCAGGGGACACAATCTGTAAAATCTCCTGGAAGCTTTTTAGGGCAGCCAGAGATACTTCATTGTTTTTGCTGAGTGCTGCTGATTGTATGTGGTCAAGAAGAACATCCCATGCTCTTGAAAAATCTCCTGTATTAGGAAGAGAAAAAAAAAAAAAAACCTGTCACCATAAAAGTGGTCAAATTTTCTCTTACTATTTGCTTTAGTTTTCTGCTTAAATTCCTTTTTGACCTAGAGAAAAAATATCTTTAGGTACTAAGGAACTAACATTGTGAATCAAAATCATTACAACCTGAAAAATCCAGTAAAAAATTTTTTTCAGATACATGAACAAAGGGGAGCAAAAAGAGAATAATGGGTATACCAAATAGTGTTTTGGTTTTAAAAAGAAAACTTTATTAGTGTGTGTACACATGCTATACATTTCCTAGTACTTCTTCCTGCCTAAGGAGAACAGAATAAAAACTTAAGGTGAAAACAAAAGCGTTTTAGCAACATCTTCAGTTTGTCCTTTTACAGTGAGTCTAAATTTGTGCCTCTCATGTGACACTGAGTCTGGTGATCTAGCATCAGCTTAGCATAGGCTGAATGGTCGTTGTCAGGTTTTTACTGATCAATCTCTTGTTCTGTTCCTATGACCAATGGAACACATTTAAAATGAAGCTCTCTGTGGCCAGAAGTGGTATGTTTCTATGAAGTCCAGCAAAAATGACTTGTTCCTGCAGCAATCTAGCCCAACGGCATTGTTAATAAGATGGACTCTTACCCACATTACTTGTATTTAAATAATGCAAAATCAGAGGAATTGACATTCTCCAAACATTTTCCAAAACAGGATAACATGAGTAGATCATGAAATATTTAAATACTGAAGGTTTAAAGACTTTCACTTTGCAAAGGCTATAAATGACTTTTTTTTCTTTTTTTAAAGAAGGGATAAACCCATATGCCTGAGGAAGCATTCAGTTAATAGGAAGCTGGAAGTAGGTCTGGTATGAAACGGTAAGTATTACTCGGCCATTACAGAACAAACTATAACACCTGCCCAGTTACGTGCCTGTTACTCTCTAATACTCTTATTTTTTATTAAGAATTGAGGTATAGTTTAGATACAATAAAATAACACAGATTCTTTTTGTCAGTGAACTGTTCAGAGTATTGACAAATTACAGTTAAAGACTATCAAAACACTCCTGCCTGTTACTATTCCAGTTCAAAAATCAGATGAAACATTACATTTATCAACCAGAATAGTGACCTAATCTTAGATTTAGAGTATTTCAAGCCTGAGGGGGGAAAAAAACCCTGGAATCCCTCTAATAATATATTCTATGTCTAGGAAGAAGTACTCTTTCTAGAAGGTTAGGTATAATTATATATTGCAAAAGGTTATGTTATAAAAATAAGAACCTTATCCTAAAATAATAATAAAAATTTTATAAAAAAATTTTCAAAGCTACAGCAATCTTATGTCATTTTAAAAAATCAAAAATTATATCTATTACTTTCTAGCTTTTGAAATAAAACTATCATGAATGTATTAAAAACGATGAAAATGTAGTTTACATTGGTGCATTTCATTGCATGTAAATTTTACATGAAAAGAGAAAAGATGGAAAAAATACATATATTAAGCCCTACAGTTCAATTAGGATCAACTGATCAAATGGATCAGACACCATAAATTATTGTTTTTGAAAAAAAAAAGGGATAAGTATACATGAAGAACACATAAAGTACCTGGGAAAAATAAATATGCTTATGTCTTCACATAAACAGGAAAAAAAGTGAAATGTAAAAATATAAATTTTAAAAATACAATATGTACTGCATGCTCACAATTATGTACAAAAATATTTCCATTTACTTTTCTCTACTACCCCCATGACTATGAGCAGGACTGAAGGTATTTTAATCTGTGCTGGGATTTCTCAACCTCAGTACTATTGACAGTTTGGGTTGGGTAATTCTTTTGCTGCGGGGTCTCTCCTATGCATTCAAAAACGGAGCAGCTCCCCTGCCTCCCCTCCACAGATGCCAGCAGTGCCTGTCCCTCCCAATTGAGACAACCAGAAATGCCTCCAGACACTGCCAAATCTCTTGTTGGGGGAGCAAAATTGGTCCTGATTGACACCACGAACAGCTTCCTAAGCAGTCTAGTAGTGCCTGCCATCCTTCCCTGCTGCAAATTCCACTCCACACATACCACAGTGATCTTCTTGAACTGTGTATCTGCGTACTTCATATCATGGATTAAAATCTCTTAGTATTTTCATTGCTCTTAGGAAGAAGTCCTAACTTTTTAACATGGCCTACATAGTTTTTACATGGCCTGGCCTCTCTCCACCTCTATAATCTCATCTAGTGTCACACTTTTCCTATTCTCTTCATTCTAGACCTTCAAACATGCTAGGGTTCCCACCATCCACTTCTCCTCAATCCTCTCCTATTTTACATATTCTATCTGCTTATAAAGCTCTTCACATTTCATCTTACCCTTGCCTGATGTACTACTACTGACTCTTCTGATCTCAGGTAACAAACCACTTTCTCAGGGAAGCCCTTCCAGATCTCACTGGCCTGGTTAAATACCTGTTATAAGCTCACAACACATCATTCCTTTGTAGCATTTCTCACTGGAGCTATTTCACATTTATTTATGTAATTACAGTTCTTCCCTCAGCCCAGGACAGCAAAGACATTGTGTATTTTGCTCATCATTGTATCCCCTAGAGGCTAGGCCACATTGGCACACATCACATATTTTCTCAATGAAATGAATGAAAAGGTATATGCTCATGCACATGCCATACAGAAACCCAAAGACAGGCAGTTAAGATTGATTAGTCTTAGGAAGTAGCACTCTATGAGTATTTTAAAAGAATCTTCTATATTTTCCAATTTTCCTTTCTGTACAGGGACAAAAATGTATATATACCTAAAGGTTGCAGTAGATATCTTCTAGTGTTGAAGATTCTTGCTACTCCAGCCAATGTTAAAACCCATGTCTCAGCCCACTGCTTCTCTGCTGTGTCCCTTGAATGATGAATGAGAATATTGCCACCTCCAGACTCAATCTTTTCTTTGTCTGCAGTGGTAGAAGACTCTCGAACTCGGTCCAGCAGATGAAAGAGAACCTGTTTATAAAAATGCATTAAAAAAGCATTAATAACATAGCTTAAGGGAAAACATAGTAAGTTAGGAATTGTTACAAAAAGTTGTACCTGACAGTCTGATTAATTCCCATATATTAGAGAAAACTGAATAATAGAAATATTTTATATTTTTAAGTTTATGCTTAAGGTCATAGAATATGAAAAATTAAAGTAAATTGGAAAGAATATTGTCTAAGACTTGTTGAGTTGAGATGTCAATGGAGCATCTGTGGGGTAATGTGTAAAAGAGAACAAAAGGATGCCGTGAAACAAGCCAAGGGAAGAGAAATTTCAAGGAGAAAATAGTCAACAGTGTTAAAAGTTACAAAAAAGAAGGGGGGTAGGATAATAATTAAACTTAGGGCAAAACTTGGCAATCAGAAGACCACATGTAGCCTACAAATAATTCCTGTGGCTCTCAAAATAAAGTCTCAGAACCAGCAGTACTAGCGTCACCCAGGAACTTTACCGACATGCAAATTTTCAGGCCCTACATAGAGAAGAAAAATCAGAAACTCTGGAAAGTAACGGGTGGCAGCCATCTGTGCTTTAATAAGTCCTCTATGTGATTCCATTACACACTAAGGTTTAAGAGACTCTGAGATAGAATAATCTGGAAATCAATTTACAAGGTATAAGGGAATGCAGAGATGGTGAGGAGGGAAAGAACCACTGAGAACCAGGCAGCAAGATTAATAGTGAAGCTGTTTGAAAGGAAAACAGGAATCAGAGAAAATACCAGTATTTTGTTTTTTAAAACAAAGAGACATGTTTGTGATCTGAGGAGGAGTAAGGGGTTGGAGCTGAAACAGAAGACCCAGGAAGGAATAGGGCTTTTAATCATTTTTATTAGTGAACATACATCATTAACTTTTTAAGGAGACATTCTGGAGCCCTTTTTATTAAATGGAAAACTTTGTTAAATACAGTTAAGATGGGTTTACTATGCTATTGTCAAACTTACTGATTTCAAAAATTCATAGAAGAATTTTATTAAAATGAATACAGGGGAAAAGGAGAGCCTTTTAGTTAAGAGGGGATGTTCATAATAAGCTATTGACTCAGAAAATTTTAAGAAGAAGATAAAAAATGAAATTGTATATTTAATGAACAAACATAGAATTTACCAACTGGAAGTTACTTGTGTTTGGTGAGTCTTCAAGTAACCGTCACTGTTGTTATTCTTTTATTTATAAAATTCTCATGTGATTATATTTGAATTATGTTTAGTGGTTTACCAACTCCTGGTTTTAGCATTTAGAAAAATGGGGAGAAAGGGAAGGCAAAAGTCGAAGTCAAGAGACAGAGATAAGAAGCGATAGAGACAGAAAAAGGGAGATGAGGCCTTAAATATTTAATTTGTTCTGCATGAGGTGCCATTTAAAATACAACAAAGCTAATATTTGTTTTGTCAAATGCACAAATGCATGGAAATTCTTTAAAAAATTAATAAGAACAAGCTGAACTGGAAAAGTCTGTAGGTATGTCTCAATTAAAAGCTGACAGGCCATTTTATACTACCTTCCAGATAACAGTGTGCCACGTTGAATGCTGTAATAAAGTTCCATGCGCACCAATTGTCGAAAACAGAGTTTGCCCTGCACTCTTCCTGACAGCAGGCCGGGGGTCCACACACAGTTCACCCAGTTTTGCATAAAGACACAACCATAAGCAATCAAATGGTGGTGCAGGGTGGAATGGCCGATGCAAAAGCACACCTTTCTCTTCTGCCTGCTTCTGCTGTGCTGCCTCTTCTTTATTTAATTCTTTTTCAATAACCTCCCCTCTTTGGAAAAAATAGTCTGAAATATTCCACTAAAAGCAAGGTAGAAAAATGTCACTTTACTCATAGATTTTATTTTGCACACACAAATAAATATGCCACATGACTGTTTTACTTTTCAGAATAAAACTCTTTAAAAATTTAGAAATCCCTTTTCTAGTAGAATGGATATGAAAACATCCCTCTGTCACACATCTACGATTTCAGGAGACTTGGGGAAAACAACCTCGTGTTAGCATTAATATTCTTTAAAAAAAATTTATTATGAAAAATTTCAAGAACATACAGAAAAACAGGGAGAATATATCAATACATCAAATACCCACCACCCAGCTATAACAGTTCTTAACATTTTGTCATTTAACTCGTGCCTGTATTTTATAATCTGTACTAGATAAAAGCTTTAAAAAAACATAATCATACTATTTTCACCCCAACAAAAATAATTAACAATTCCTTAATATTATTTAATAATATTTTGTGATTCCATACAAATAACTATCTCTAGACATATCCATCACTATTCTCAACCACAGTAAAGTATGTAAATTAAAAAGAATTGTGTCACGATAAAAACGTTGAGAATCCAGTACCTGTGAACATAAATATAAAATAAAGGGGGTGATATCTAGCAATAATTCAATCAACTGAATTAACCAACCACTCTATAGGAACAATTTTATATACACCATGCTCATGTTTTTCCTATGACTACATTTGTAATAGAAAACTTAACCTAGCTTGAGGGGGAAATTTAAGTTTGACTTTAATAAAAACTCCTGACTTACAATAAACATTTAAAGAGTCTAAATAATAACATTTAATAAATTTATATTAAGAACAGTTCTCTGTATGTTTACTTTTGTAGTATTAACAATGCCCTTAGATTTTACTTCCATATTTGAGTAAAATGAGGCTCAAGAAGTCAACAATTTAACAATTAACAAGAAGCAGACAAAATTAAAATATGTGTTATAACTGTTTCCACAGTCTAGGCTCTTCCACTATCACATGCCCTCTCCTAATAGCTAATACAGAAGTATTGACAAACTACAGGACTGTGTAAGTGATAAAGCCTTTTACTGGAGCTTTGTTTACTAAGTACTACATGAAAATGTTGCTACTAAAATAATATTGAAAATCAATTAATATTTACACTAGAGTCAACTGAATATTTCCCTTGAATGTACTATTATTTATTAAATCCTCTCATGACAAACCTCGTAAAAGCCAAATTTCAGCTCAGTATGTTAAAATTATTCCAAATACTCTGCTATTAATGAATTATTTCTTAAATTATGTCATTTAATTCTTTAAGCAAGATAGAATTTTGATACTTAGAAGTCATTTAAACAATTCCTATACTGCCAGAAATGTATTGGCTTAGCATTCACTCTTAACTGCACAACAGTAGTTTCTAAATTATATTATCATTAGAAAGGCAATGACACTTACCAATAAACCTATGGAAGTTAAACTAATATTAAGTTCTTGGTTATGAAGTCCAAAACTGCCTGCAACATCGACAACTATCTGCAGGCAAGTGCAAGGCATCGTGGGTAGAAAATCAGTCACAACCAACTGCAGACACTGGAATGCAGTTCGGATCAAGGATTCTCTGAACACAGAAGTAAAGAAATTTATACTCGTATGTTTAAGAGAAACACAAGTAGAAAGACAAACCTTACAATAATTTAAACCAAGTAAAATTTTATGTTAAAATTTTAACAATAAATCTTCTCTAATGTAGTATTTTACATATTCAACATACAGTATTTCAACTTTCACATAAATGTAAAAAAGGTTATCTTACTTAGACAAATTAACAAATAAAAATAAAGAGGTCACAAGTGTAAGAAAAACAGCAGACCAAAAAAAGGAAAAAAAATGCCTTAACGCTATATTATTTCTATTTGATTTTGCATCAGCTAGCCAAACAAAACCCAGACATTAAATAATTAAGAAAAATTGGCTACAAACTACTTTACAACTGTATCCCCAATATCTAGCATGATGCCCAGCATATGTGAATGAAATGTGCTGAAGAAATGCTGAATTTCACTCATGGAATAAAAATGAGTTTCTCATTCTTTTATATCAAGACTGTATCTTGTATGAAATCCTACATGTAGTCTGTAAAAGAGTAAATTCTGAATTTCAAATGAAGAGAATAAGAAGTATTTGTTTTAGAAAGAAATCCTAGTGGTAAAAAATAAAATAATGAAAGCTAATTATAATAGCTAATACTTCCTGAGTGTTTACTATGTCAAGTACTTTCTCAGTGTTTTACAAGTATAAATTAATTTTATCCTTACAACAATGCCTTATTTATAATTGCATTGTAGGCTGGGAGGAGAAACTTCAACTTGACCTAAGCTATAGCTACTCTCTTTCCACTTTAATCATCTCAGTATTTTGTAGTATTTAAAGAAATTTACTTCTACAAATAAATAAGAAAAATTAATTTTCTGTAATAGTCTAGGCATCTCAATCATATAAAACTCCTAAAGCTAGTCATCATATAAGACAGTATGAGTCCTGCAGAATCATAAATATATCCAAACTTCTGCTAAATCTCTCCACTGTAATGTCCTACCTTAAATTAAACAAGTGGATACATTTCCTCTAGTTCACTCTTCTGTCAGTATTCCCTATTTAGTTAATGATACCACAATTCATTGTACTGCCTAAGTTAGAAATCTTGGAGTCATTCCTGATTGTATTTCCTATTCTGCTAAATGGCTCAAATTATTTCTATAGCCAATCTGCTAAGTGGCTCAAATTATTTCTAGAGAGCACTGCAGGTTCTCTCATTTCTCACCCTGCCCCTCAATGCTACTGCCACAGTGATGTCCCTCAAATGCATATCAGATCATATCATTCCTCTGCTTAAAATCCTAAAATGCTTCCCAAATATACTGGGGATAAATCCAATAATTTATGAAAGTATATACGGTCGTTCATAATTTTGTCTCTGCCCCACTCCAGCGGCATAGACCCCTCCCACTGGAGTATTTTTTTGCAGCATGACAAACCACTCACTTACTAGGATCCTATATAGGGCTTGTACTTTTCTGTGGGATTCTACTTTTAGAGCAGGAGCTATTTATCTGTGAAATCAGAATAACTAGGATGCATAGTATTTGGAATACATTAGGCACACAATAAATGTTTATTTTTAACAAATGAACGACAAAAGCCACTTAAAAGCAATTTCTTAGACTTCCTAATATATTCAGTCCTAAATGTTAATTCACATCTTACCAACTATTTTAACAAAACAAAACCCAATCTTTGGATATGTTACAAAATTTGTCAGACTTGTGCAATTATATTATTACAATTAAGAGCCTTGTATTCTTGTGTAAATGTCAAATAAACAGCAATTCTGCCATCCTTTCAAAAAAAAGGTATACCCTAATAATTCCCTATAGCCACTTGGGGGTAGAGTTAAGAAAAACTATTCTAGATCTTAGACTTAAGCAGAAAGGGCACACACAAAAAATTAACACTACTGCAAAATTTTAGGACAGATTCTCCTTTTCTCTCTCTTACTTTTTGGATGTTAATTTTAGACACTTACCCTTGATCATTTCTGATTGCTCCCATAACTCCAAGCACTAATGGCCATCCAGGCCCAAGACTGTCTCCCTGACTCTGCAGAATCTGCAACACACATTCTAATTGCTTGAGTCGGATATCTGGGTGGTTAATACTGGACATCTCCTTTAATGGGTTCAATAAAAGCAACTGCAGCCTCTGAAAAGGGAGCCAGAAACTAATTAGGAAGAGAAGTCCCAAAAGATGGGAAGCCTTTGTTGTTGCTTTTTTAAGTTTAAATTCACCTCCATTCTGACTGTAATATAATGGTACACAGAAATTTTTCTATTAAAATAAATATTAAATATGATTTCTCCAGCAGTAATAATGAGAGGTTTATTTTGTCATTTATGTCTTTTTTAAAAAATAAGGGAAAATAAAAATCAACCTTCAGGATAACAGGTTTCAGGATAAATGGAGAGTGACCTTATGTTAAAAGATATTAATTACAGACCCATATAGAAATGAATCTCACTAAAGGAAGTATTTCCATGAATATATCTAGCTGTATTTGGAGGGAGGAAAACAATCCCCAATTTCTCAAACTACCTTTCATTTACTCTATTAATGTTAATCATGCATATTTAAATCTTAAATTCTGAATACTCCTAAAAAGTAAGTATAGTAGACATTAATAAACAGGATATAAAGCCATGAAATCTGTTTAAGAGTAAAAGACAAGCACTCCATTCTATTCCTTTCAGCATTTGAAAGCAACTGCTTGATTTTAAACTCCTCTCTCCAAGGTTTCCTTTACTTAGCTCAGTGATTGAACCAATGTTTATTAAGCTCTCACTATGTGCCAGGTATGGAACTGGACATTGAGGATATGGACAAGGGTTTTCCTTTCAGAAAACTTAAACTGTAGCAGGAAAAATATGAAATTACTAAAATTAAAGCTCTACAGGAGTAGAGATCTTTTCTGTCTCGTTCATCATTCTATTCTAAGAGCCAAACGCTGCCTGGCACGTATATGTACTTAATAACAACTATCTGTTGAGTAAATTTGCAGAATACAATTATCAATACAGTAAGACAATAAGGGCAATAGAAATAGTCAGTGCCTTATTCCTACTTAACCTTCAAACAACAGAACGTTGGTGGAACATGTAAGATATATGTGAATCATAACGGGAGTAAGGACAAAGGACTCATGACAAAAATAAACTCTGCAGTATAAAATAACTTTTAAAATTATTTAAAAATAAAACTCTCTTTTATTGTGCTTGTCTATTCCGCCACTTGCTTTCTCCCCATGTAAGGGCAATGAGGGGGAAAAAAAATCAGGGATAATTAAGGATCAAAGCAAAGGAGGCTTATAAAGTAGGGCCCCAAAATGAAGCCTTAAAAGTGCATGAAGAGGGAAACTTCTAGACTAAAAGACCAATTCTAGGTAATTTATTAACTGTAGTTCAGTGTGATTCACAGGAAGGTTTTTACAATTTTAAGTAAAGATAATCCTAAAAATCTAGACATTATCAACCTTCTAGAAGAGCTCCATGGCCTACATATAAAATAGACTATTATGTAACAAAACCACTTACAGAATACCATCTATTTGATAAATTAAGAAAAACATTATATATGGGAGAGGATGGTTTTATGGTAAATATTCCTTTAAAAAAAACAACGTAAGTTTTTTTCACCTGGTTTTGTGAAAGTGGAGGATCATGGTTAAATGTTAATCCTGCTTTAATAAGTGAAGTTAAAGCTTCTGCTCCCCATTCTCTCATTCGAGAGTTTGGATGCTGGCAGACCTAAAGACATATATGTTGAAAAAAATTAAATTTTTAATTTGTATACTTAAGCTATGTATCACATATCAATTTAAGAAAAAAGTAATTTAAATATTATATTTTCTGGTCTTTCACATTTAAAAAATTTTATCAAATGTTCATCAATAAGAGTTGAATGAAAAATTATTTCCAAAATTTAAGTAAGCTTACCTTCTGAATAATAGGCAAAAGGAAGCAATAAAGAGACAGAAGATAAAAGATGAAACTAAACAAATCACAGAAGAGAAAGGCCTTCATCAAAGTAAATGATGTCATCAAAGTAAACAAAAGAAGCAAGCTGATACTAAGGTTCCTAACTAGGTCTACCCTCATAATCAAATACCGTGCTAAACTTTTAAAAATTATTTTTTGCCATCTGATGAGAATGTCTATTATAAAGATGTCTGCATTTAACCTTTAATAACTCATAAAAGTAATCTAAATAAAACAGAAAAGAAAAGCACATGCACATTTTTCTTCTTATTAATAACAGTATCTTTCTCAGGTTACTAGAGTAATATAAACGATCATGGTAACCAAAACTTAAACTGGACGTAAACATGCATATGGACAGAAGCAGCTGTTGGTGAGAAGCAACTAATTATTAAGAATCATTCCAACCTGAATACAAGAAAATACAAATTCAGATAAAATACCCAGGTACCATCTGGAATTAGTGATACCAAACAAGTTTTCTCCTCTGTAGAAAAGCAATCTCATAATCATAGGAAAGGCTATAAAAGAACAGTGCTTACTACTAATACTAACTCTCAGCCCAACTGCCTTGAAGTTTCAGAACTAGCTGAAACTGAAGTGACGAAGAGAGTGTATAATAAAGGAAAGGGGTCCCATGCTAACAGCTGAAGGAGACTTCAGAGATTTCATTGATATTATTATCCATTTTAAGCCAAAAATATCAACCTACTCCTTCACTATAAAACTTTAGTCCCTGGTAAAATATACAGATATAAGTACAAGGAAAAAAGTTAATGCTGACTTCTTATATGGCCATCCAGAATCACTAGTTCAGTGTTTACATCTTTATTCTTAACAAAAAAGCAAATATATTTAAGAAAAAGAGGTTACCTCAAGTAGATGGCCAGTCAGAGGTCTCCATAGAATTTCTATGCGGTGCATGTTAACTAGACCAGTTTCTAACAATTTGGCAACTGCAAAAAGAGATGGTTCCTGGGAAGAAAACATATTGCATTGTGATATAAGGAGAATTTTTAGTATACTTAAACTGTAAATAAAACTGAGAATACTCTGAAGAGCATAACTATAATAATATATGATTAGTTAGTATAAAGGTAACAATAAATATAATAAAACTTCAGTTATCATAAGACAAGTCTTTCTGCACACCCCCAAGTATCCAGAATAGCTCCTGATTGGAAAATTTGGTTAGGAAGAGAACGCTTTAGGGAAAGAGTGAAAATTCAAAACTTACACTAGGCACACAGAATGATTAGTGTTCTAGCTAGAAGAAAAGTAACATTCTGCTATGGACCAAACCATGTCCCCCTAAAATTCATTATGTTGAACCCCTAACCCCCAATGTCATCACATTGGAGATAGGGCCTGTAAAGAGGTAACTACAGTTAACTAAGCTTATAAAGGTGGGGCTCTGACACCACTGAATTAGTGTCCTTATGAGAAGAGACGTCAGAGAGTCAACAGTATGCTCTGGAGTGCTCCTCCTCGCAATGTGAGGACACAGCGAGCAGGTAGTCATCCTTCAAGCCAGGATGAGTCTTCACCAGAACTGACCATGCTGGCACCCTGATCTCAGACTTCTAGCCTCCAGAACTGTGAGAAAATTAATTTCTGTAGTTTAAGCCACCCAGTCCATGGCAACTTGTTATGGCACCCAGGCTGACTGATACATATTCTCATTAATGAAGTCTTCAAATGTCCAGATTTTATGTGTGAATGTCGGCAAGCATGAAAAAAACAAAAAAGAAAAGAAACAACAGAGACCAAGGAAAAAAGCACGAAGTCCCGAGTACAGCAGAGATCAGAACTCTCAGTTTAGATACTAACAGAAAAGTAGCAGAAATAGAAGACAAACCTGTCCTCAGCTGCTGGCATTCAAAACCAGAAAGGGCATCAATGTACATTATACATAGCTAAATTAGAGTACTTAGCCATGTATTATAAGAACCAAAAATAATCAGTGAAAAGATCAAAGGGCACTATCTCTACCCAATATTAATAAAGGTGGTAAAATATGCTTAACTGCAAACTCAGCTGACCAAAACTATGAGTATATTTTGATGGGTGGCTGTGCTATTTCAAATGGAGACACTGCATTAGATTTAAAAAAAGGAACTAAACTTTAAAAAAACATTTTATGGGTGAAATTATTTTATAATTTTTAAAGGAAAAGGTTTTTTATTATTCTATACTCAACATTTTTATAGTGCTGATAAAAATCTAAAATGGAAATGTTTGATACTATCTTTCTTTTCTGGTACAAGCCAGTGAACCAAGTACACTGGGGTTTTAAAACAAATATGTTCAGGTTGACTCTTCCTGCTGACCCTTCCTGCATGTACTAATGTTGTAGGCACTCTAAAAATACCTGATAGAAAACTTATCATTTTAGAGACAGTCTGACACTGTGGTTAAGACTGATACATGTGAAGTTTTAACTTCCCGGGACCTCATTTCAATGCGACCACTTAATAGCTACTGTAACCTTGAGTGAGTTACTACCTCTACTAAATTTTTTTTATCTATAAAATAGAGATAATAATGTACATAAACAACCTCTTGTTAGAAAGTATCTGGCACATAATTAGTTCTCAAAAATGCTGCCTAATATTACTTAATCCTCTACTTTTATTATTCTACCAGGATATACACAGAAATCATGTAGAATTTAAAAGAATATATGCATGTCCAGGCCTCATACCCAAAGATTCTGATTCAGGAAGCCTAGAATGTAGCCCTGGCATTTGTATCTTTTAAAAACCCTATAACTGACTTAGATGCACACATAAGTTAGGGCCAGGGGTGAAGTGGTTAAGAATGGAGCTCTGGAATGAGACATATGAGAGTTCAAATCCGAGCTCTACCAATTACTAAACAGGTGACTCCAGGCAGGTTACTTAAGCTATTATCATATTTCATCTGCAAAAAGGCATTACTATCACTGAACCTCATAGAGTTGTATAAATGATTAAGTGAAGTAATGTAAGTTAGTTCCTGGTCTAGAATAAACAATGAAGAGTAGGAGCTTTATTATTTTTGTTGTTATAGTGAGCTTGCTAGTATGCCTGCACATCTCACCACCACCTTCTTCTAAGAATGTGCCTAGGGTGGGTGGGGAGGAAGATCAGGATTAAGGGGCACTATTATTTGCAATCAAAACATAGGTAGGTCACAGGGAAGGCAGTACAGCACGGAGAAGACAATTAAGGACCCTATAAGATCTTACTACATTGATAGACAGTGATTGCAGTGGAGGGCATAAGGACTTGATAATATGGGTGAATGTTAAACCACTGTGTTATGTGAAAGCATCATTGAGATTGTAAATCAGTGATACTTTAATTAAAACAAACAATAATTAAACTTAAAACAGGTTTTGGGAGGCAAAAGAAAGAAAGGATGTGCCTGCTTTGTCATAAGCTACTCCCTTAACACAGCAGCACAGATTTCTAAGGTGAGGACCAAAAGGAGATGACAGGCCGCTGTAAATCCGTGCCTCAAGACACCGACTGGTATATATACATCTTTAGTCCCTAGAATATTTAACTCAGAACAGCTGACACTGATAAAGTTTTTTTTAATGTAGAAAAATATAAAGGTTTCTACCTATTTTAACATCTACATATTTATAACAATTTTTATAGAAAGCTCAACTGAATAATAAACTGTTTTGTGCCTCCATTCAAAAATATGTTTATAAAGTTTGGACTTGAATATTTTTATAATCTATTATTTCCATTCCACATTTACCACTTTACTTTACAAAATTAAATCCAAAAATGGAGAGATGAGAACCCATTCTCAGGGATGCCATCTCCACTCCAGTATATCCATTTTTCAACATTTGTCCCCTCCAAGCCTCTCTGAAAAATCATATCTGCTATTACTCTCCTGAAATTATACTCAAGGTGAACAATAAATAATCAAATTTCCTATTATTTTCTCAATTGATTTCTCATATAACATTTTTCTCGTTTGATTTCCACAAAACTGCCCTTTCCTATCTAACTCCTACCATTCCTTCAATATGCAGCTCCAGTGACATACTAATTCACCTTAATGTTAATTCACTTTGGTAGAAATATGTACCAAAAACATCTTATATAACAAGGTACTAAGGATTCAAAGACTAAGTGTCTCACATCATTTAGTACCTGTAATACTTACTTATATTAAATATTACATAATTTATAAGACTCTTAGACCACCTTAACTGCTATTTAACTATGAGCCAAGTAGTTTATATGCTCTTTGAAAGTAGAAATCTTTTATTTCGAGCAGGGTGTCATATACACAGTAAACATACTGTGCTTGTTGAGTAAACACATAAGTTCTCAAAGACACTACCTTATAAACTTGATCAGATTTCACTAAGGTACTCTATTAAAAATACTCTACTTTGTGTTAGGAATTAATCTTAAAGATGTAGGATTACTGAAGATCTTGAGAAATTGATTACTTCAACACATCTTACATTATCCTTACCTTTATTTGCAGTAAACTATAATACCTATTTTCAAACACCTGAATATTTATTTAATTCTCTAGCTATGTGCTATAATATATGAAACTTTGCCCTAATAATACCTTATTGGCTAATCTTCAAATGAGTCACACAGCTAACAAGCCACAGTACACAGAATTATAAAGGACTAGGCAAGACAACATTATTTTGGACCCTATGGTTAAACAAGTTACAAAGTTGCATTTTCTGTTTTTTAAATATTCCAGGTGTCTTCACTTACACTTGTAAGTGCTCAAACTAATATACTTATTCATTTTGGAATGCAGAAAGCATTTTATTTTAAATACTTCCTAAGATACAAATAAACCCAAATATTCCTGTGCTTTACAAGTATAATAGAAAATGGTATTTTGGGTATAGAAAGAAATGTTCTACAATGTCAATATTCAGAAGTTCTGTTCTATTTAATTAATGAACAAGGCAAAAATGTAATTTTTAAAGTAGGGAGAATCATTAACTTCAGAAAGAAATGATTAGCTCCTATTTTCCATCTCAATGAAGGCAAAAGAAACTGAGATACATATTTCTTGATTTAAATCTTGCATTGCCACAATCATAAATTGCAATTACAAGTATTATCATGACATTTTATGCAATTCATTTAAAAACATTTTTCTTTATAGAGCTCTCTTAAAATATTCAGTACACAAGAAAAATGGACACAGTTCAAAGTCACAATATATATTACGACATATCACAACCTACATGGTGTCCTCTCCACTCCCCCTTCAACAAGAAATGACCATAAATTGTAAAAACCCAACAGAGTAGGGTTAGCCTACAAAAGGAGTATTAGTCCAACTAGTAAGACACTAAGATCATAATGAGTGTACACTTTACTTAACTAAATAATGTACCATACTTAAAACAGAAAAGTAGGATATCACACCTTATTATTTCCATAGGCCATATCCATTGCTTCTAGAGATAAGGAGCAAAGCGCATTTATTAAATGATGCAATGACACATCATCAAGGTACCTACAATGAAAATGAAGAGGTGAGACACTCTGATCTAAAATATAGAGCTAATAATAACGTTTCTATCAACTTAAAAAACTGACTCTTACTGTGAACTTTCAAACAATCTTGAAAGTATATTGGAAATCACTGGTAAATCTGTCATCACCGCTGTTGTTAGAACCTAAGAGAAGAATAAAATTAAATGTAACATGGGAACATACTGAGAAGCAAAACTGAAAAAGACTGACTAGAGCTTACTGTACTGGGTCCTTCTACAGCTCTCCCAGGTTTTAAGGCACCACCACTACTAGGCTTTAATCCCAGGATCCACACAAGATGCTGTAATATTAAAAAAAAATCAAAATAAGAAATATATAAAATTATAAAAATTATAGTAACTAGAATTGAAAATCAATATTAACTCCCAATAACTTGAATTAAAATCAGTAGTAGCTTTCTAATAACTAAATTGTAGATCAGTGATTAAACCCATATAAAATACTTATTACACCAAACAAAGGGAGTAAAACTTTGGCCATTAGGAGAAGCAGTCCATCACTTCATAATACCATATGAGACATGTCTTTTTCCCTTTCCAACTTTTTCTTTTTTCATACTCACTATATACACCTTAGGCCTGACCAAAGCAACAACAGCCAGCACTTAAGAGACAAAAACAACATTGACCACTGACCCAGAGACAACATACCTGTAGAGTTGCCAAGACAAGTTGCCATGATGTTCCAAGAACAGCCCCATGGCAGTGTGCCAAATTAAGTAAAGTTCTCATACACTGGATATTTTTGGAAGTTAGCTGTATTAAGAAAAAATATATTTCCAAGAACTGTTATGCATTCTTAAAAATTAAAAGCTTACAAAGCAGTATTATCATATTCAAATATTTTTCAAACTAAAAAACAAAAATATTAAGAAAATAGGTTTGAATGGTTTTGTATAGAACAAATCGATATGCTTCAAAGTTGTGTTATCATAGTTGGTTATGATAATGTCAACTGCATATTTGACTAGTTTCTTCCAAAGGTATCACCCAGCTAAAACAAAGTATGTAACTATAATGATACATTTTGGAAAACACACCAAAAAAAAGGTATAAAGGTTTCTCTGGATAGTTAATTGGTAATCAAGAAAACAACAAGTACTTACCATTACTGTCCCTTGAGTCTGGCCTGCCAGCGGTTGACCCACTGCCACAACCTGCTGGTGAGATTCACTTGATGGACTTATCATCATAACACTTTGGCCCTGAATGGAATAAGCTAGAACACAAAGAAAAGCTTAAATAATTAAAACACACTTTTCATATTGTACTCAAAGTAATGTCTTATTTTAAAGCTTCAACGTGGTTAAACTAAGTTAAACTTGACAAATATTTATTTACCTATTATCTATATGCAAACATTTTAAAAACTTGAGAAGTGCAAAAACTAAGAAAAGCTAAACAAATTTTAAGTAATTTTCTATTTAACTTTTTTAAATTATACAACCTTATAGACTTCTTCGTAAGCAAAACAGAATTAGGACACACTAAGTATTTTAAAACATATTCCTCGAAAAAATTTCTAGTTAAAGTTAGAGACCAAAACTCAACATATTCAACTGAGTATCATATTGAAATGTATTTCTATTACATGTAACAAACCTGTATTTGTTTTCAAAGTATTCAACAAGAAAGAAATTTTGAATGCCAACTTTATCTTAGTTGCAAACATTATTGTTCTACTAGTTCTGTTAAAAAAAGTAAAAACCACCATTACAACAGTGTGTTAGAGTTTACAAAAGATTTCCGGATTTATCTTCTTTTATCCTCACAGTTATTGTTTGAAATTGAGGCTCAGGGACACTACATTCTCACAGAGACCACAGAGTCAGTGAGTAAAACAAAGTCTTGAACTCAGAATTTCTAGAATCTCTTCTCTACACCATGTCATCCCACTAGATGAGCAGAATTTAGAGTAAGCCAGTCTTACATTTGTTGGAAAGTGAGGCTGCCGTGGTGGTATTTAGTATAGTAAGAGCATAATGGGGAGGCAGGGAACCTTTGCATATTGCTGTTATAAAGGCATCTCTGGAAGTTACAAGGCCCAGTCTTCCACAAAGAGCAGCCATAGTCAGTTCAGCTTTTAAAATATTTTCAGTGGCAGCTTCATCTGTGCTGAGAAGATAAAGTATTTTATTTAATATGATTTATTTATTTTTAATTATACTGCAAACATAATGTGGAATTAGATATTTAATAAAGTTTTAAGAAAATCTATATAAAAATACTGTCATAATACACTTATGGAATTTTAATGAATTAACAATAATATCTGAAAATTTGAACTGGGTAAAAGCAACCAATATATGATACCTATGTCCATTACTGAAGAAAATAGTCAATAACTCAAAGATTTAACTTAAGCAAGCATTTTAAATCAGTAAATTCTGCCATTCTGAAGAAAAACACCAAAGAAACTGATAATATGATTTACATCATTGTAAAAGTAACAGTAAGAATTAAAATGAAAAAGGCATTCTGTAATTTTAGGATTGTATCTTCCATTACAATAGTGACAACAATTCTGGCGGGTGGCAGAGCAAAGACAGCATAAGGGATGATGTGGCAGAAAAAGAATAATGTTTGACTTGACATGTATAAGAAAACTAATGTTAGAAAATGATTTCTAGAACATATTTAAGTAAACCATTTTAATGTTTATTTGTTTTTCTTTAACTGCTACATGCAGTATAAAAATTACAAAGACTTAATACCTGGCATCAAGAAGGAGTGAAAGAGCAGCAAGTAGACCACACCAGCAGGCATTCACCATTTCTTCCCAAACATCTCTACTAACTTAGAGGAAAAACACATACAATACTTAATCATAATTACAAATGTCACAGAATATAACAATTTGTCAAAGTCTAAGGCCTCCCTAGTCATTTGATAATCAAATATTCCATCAGAAACTCAATTATTAAATACTAAGGTTCTAATATTTAAAATAGATCTGAATAAATTAAAATTTAAAAATCACACTATTGTTTCAGAATTAAAGAAGTCTTACAACTAGGTTGCTTTAAAATATCCATGATGAGATCTTTCTATATATAATGACTGGTTATATAGAAAGTTAAATGAATGATATCTTCTAAAAACATTTATATATATAATATCAGTTTCTATTCTCTTTCCCTTTATTGTGCCAAACTTGAGGCCTGTGTGACCAGCTGGGAGTGAGGCAGTGTAACAGGCTGGCTCAGCTAGGAGGTGGGTTACATGCATTGGGAACTGAGCAAATAATTGAGTAAAATGGGATCAAATTTCTCACTGTTGGAAAAGAGAATTACAAATATGGAAAATAAAAAATAAGCCTTGTAGTACCAAGAATTGGAGAACTGGAAAAACTGGTGTAATCTTTCGGTATGTAATACTGATAGAGAAACAGATATTTTTTAAATGTGGGGGGTGGGGTGGGGTGGGGTGGGGTGGCGTGTGTGTGTGTGTGTGTGTGTGTGTGTGTGTGTGTCTGTCTGTCTGTCTGTCTGTCTGTCTGTGTGTATTTCCTATTCAAGTACTAAGAAGCACAGCCAGTACTCATGTGTTCACTTCTAAATCCTATTCTACACTAAAAGGAACTAGGGCTCCTTGGAAAAATAACTGATCCCTGGACTTGGCAAGAAAAATACAAGATAAATTTGGAACATTTTGTTGTGTCAGATTGTAAGGTAATGGTCATAAATGACAAAAGAACCTGGGGATATGTTATAAGGACACAGGGGCCATCTTGTAAGGAGTCCCATTGGCCATGTCAGGGACAATCTGAGCATTAAACCAAGTAATGATAATCATAGATTATTTAGGGGCAACTGACAGTGAATGATTCTGGGATTAGATAACATTGGGTTGGTGCTAAATTTCTGATAATGACTGTATTGTGGCTATGTAGGAAACTGCCCTTATTTTTAGAAAATACATATTGAAGAATTAAGGGGTAATGGGGCATCATGTGTGCAACTTATTCTCAAATAATTCAGAAAAAAGTAGAGTGGCATATATAATAGAATGATGATACAAATATGGAAGTGTTAACAATTTGGAAATTGGGATGGAGGATATATAGGAACTATTATTTTTGCTTCTCTGTAAATTTCAAATTATTTCAAAATCAAAATTAAAAATGCAGAATCATAATAATATACCTATTTCCTTATCCATTTGATCTGATGTTGACTGTGATTCTCGTTGTTCTGATGACTGTGTTGGTGAAGAAGCTGCTTCAGTGGTAACTTGACATTCTGTTTCAACTTCTCCTAATTCTCCTTCAATCATACTAGTGATTCCACGCACAAGGTCTAGCAAACAATGGAATGCCACAGACATGGCATAACCTTCTGGTATAGTTGGGGGTTCAACTTTGTCCAACATTTCAAGGCTGAAATTATGAAAAAACCAGAGCACTAATTAGAAGCCACAATGGTAAAAATATATAAAACCATTTCCATAATTTGTAGTCTATAGAAATTAAGTGTAACAGAACAATAAAAGTAAATGGACATTATTGTGTCTGTTTCATCTGGAAGAGGAATCACTTTCTGGTACTCTAAGAAACTGATTAGAAAATTAAGACCTGATCACTTCCATTAATTATTTAATTGATTTACTTTTTGCCTCTCTCACTAATTGTGCCATAGTTTTTATTACCTGTTTATATTAGAAAAATAATGACTTAAATACAAAATAGGATAAGACCAAACAGATCATAAAACTTAAACTCTGATTCAGTGATTTTAAAATAAGATGCTGTAAAATCAAATCAATCTTACAAAGAGGAAGATACTTTTGCACTGGGAAAAAGTATAACTGTGAGACATCCAGCTTCCCTATTATCTCCAATATAATCTGTCAACAGGGTAAGAATAATACAGCATCAATACGTCAAGTTCAAATTTCAGAGCAATTTCTACCCCATAATTAGAACAAAGCTTTTAGTTGGAAAGACAATAAATTTTGTCATAAGTAGTGGTAAATCGAGACTTATGGCTTTAAATTGAAATCTATCAATTTGAAATTGAATCTTGACAAATTGAAATCTGTCAAGATAACTCAATGGAGAAAGAATAATTCAATAAAAAAGTAGTGGGGCCAGAACAACTGGATACGCACATATAAAAGAGTGATGTTGGATCTCTACCTCATACTAGATACAAAACAACTCAAAATGAATAAATGGCCTGAATGTAAGAGCTAAAAAACTAAAAATTCTTAGAAGAAAACATAGACAAAAATCTGTATGACCTCAGATTTGGCACTGATCTGTTAGATATGATACTAAAAGCACAAGAAACAAAAGAAAAATAGATAAATTGGATTCATCAAAATTAAAAACCATTGCAATTCAAAGGGCACTACTAAGAAAATGAAAAGACAATCCACAGAATGGGAGAAAATTTTTGCAAATCACCTTATTTTATAAGGGACTAGATCCAAAATATGTAAGAACACTTACAACTAAATAATAAAAAGCCAAATAACCCAATTGAAAAGAAGCAAAGGATCTGAACAGACATTCTCCAAAGATGACATATAAATGGTCAATAAGCACATGAGATGCTTAATATCATCAGTATTTAGAGAAATGCTAAATGAAAAATAGTATGATACCACTTAACATCCACTAGGATGGCTATAATCAAAAGATGAACAATGACAAATATTGCTGAAGATGTGGAGAAATTTGAACACTCATACTCATTGTTGGTAGGAATGTAAAATGATGGGGTCCCTTGGGAAACAGTTGGTCAGTTCTTCTAAAAGTTAAACATCGGACAACTTTATGACCCAGCAATTCCACTCTTAGATATATATCCAAGAGAAATGAAAAGGTATGTCTAAACAAAAACTTGTAGAGAAATGCTCACAGCAGCACTATTCATAAAACCCAAAAAGTGGAAACATCTCAAATGCCCATCAATTGAAGAGATAAACAAAATATTGTGCATATATACATACATTGGAATGTTATTCAGCCATAAAAAGAAATGAAGCACTGATACAGCCTACAATACAGATGAACCTCCAAAACATTATGCTGAGTGAAAGAAATCTGAACAAAATACTCATTTATTATATGATTGCATTTATAATAAATATACAGAATAGGCAAACTGACAGAGACAAAAGACAGATTGGTGGTTGCTAAGGGGTAGGGAAAGGGAGATTGGGGAATGAATGCTGATACGTAAGGAGTTTCTTTCTGGAGTGATGAAAAAGTTCCGGAATTAGATGGTGGTTATTGCTAAATAACTTCTGAATATAATAAAACCATGTATTGTACACCGTAAAAGGGTGACTTTATGGTATTCATCTCAAAAACAAAAAAGTCACTAAAGTTACAATAAGAGAAGTTAATAAGAGTAATTTCCTACCTCAAATTCTACAAGTTCCTGAATCCTAATCAAGACTAGATAAGGTAGATGAGTAATAAAGAAATACAAAACTCACAGTGACTGTAATGGGGTATGTGGTGAGGACTTGATAATGGGGGGAATCTAGTAACCACAATGTTGCTCATGTAATTTTATATTAACGATACCAAAAAAAAATACAAAACTCAGAATAAACAATGAAAATACCTATATATCATTTATTGAGCACTTACTCTCAGCCTGGGATGCTAAGGTTTTTTTAATGTATATCATCTCATTTAACTCCTCACAAAAACCCTAAAAGAAACAGATGATGAAACTGAGGACTAAGGTGACACAGTTATTAATCAGCAGTTTTTAACCCAAGTCTGACACTAAGCCTAGCAATTTAACATGTGCCAACTCTGGGCATTTTAAAATGTAGGTAGTCAATAAAAATATATTTGTATTATTGATTAAGAGATCTAGCCTCACATGGAAAGGTAATGTTTATGAGTTTAATCTTTGTCAGGCTAATTAGCCTTAGAGAGCCACATACTAAGCCTATCAGTGACAAGCATTTTGTTAGACATATCTCTGTTCTTAAAGAACATATGATCTACTAGGAAAATGCATCTAAAACAAAGAAGATAATCCTAAATACCAGAAATTCTAATTCCCAAATTCTGTGGAATTCCCAAATTCTAGATTTTAAGCACTAGAATAGTTAAGGAAAAAAGGTAACTTATACTTACTTTTATTTATACTGCAAACCTAAAATAAAACCTACACTTTCTTACCTCACTGTTTCAGGGCTTTTTACTAGATTTATGACATAAATTCCACTTTAAGATAAAATGTAACCCATTTATTTAAATACTTTAAATTTAAGGTCAAGTTGTAAAACAAGACCAACTTTGAAGGGAGCCATAGTGCAATAACTCAAAGAATATAATGTCACCAATACTTATGTTAAAACTACTTCTGTCTATACATTACTTAAGTTTTCAAACTATTACATACTTAAGAAGTCAATAAAGGAATACACAACCAAGATTTATATGCATGCTTTCAAGGAAAATAGCAAAAATCACTTTATTCTGAACTTCATGATGAATGAAGGAATGAAAGATGCCAATTCAACAGGGAAGCTCCAATGTGAACATACTAATCTGCAAACAAAAGAACACCCAATATTTTCTGGCTATTTATGACTTCCGAAGTGAGTCATCTCAGAATGGATAGCACTAAGAAAAAAAACTGTATGTTCCTTAGAGATTTAGTTCTAATTTTGCTTAGAGATAAGAAAATTATGATTAAGTGAAATAAAGTACTCAACTCAAAATCATAGTATATAGTAGCAGAACTAGTTAAAATCCAGCTTCTCAATTGATAAGGACTAAATCATTAATAAATAATTGGTTTAAGCCTTTATTCTATTAATAAAAAAACAATTCTTACAACTTGACTCTCTTGTCAACTACTTTTTCTCCCTCAAGCACACATCTTCACTGTCTCTTTAGTTACATATTTACACAATCTTATTTCCTCAGAAAGATAATTTCTGTCTCCATCTTCATCTTGGTCACTCTGTAACTCCTGAACTTGCTTTTTCTTCAAAGAATTAACTACTACACAAGGTGATATTGTATTTTTTTTTTGTTTTTATTTACTAACTCATCCACTAAACTGTAACCTCCATGAAGACAGCAATTTTGTTCTGTGTTAAGGTTTCTTTCTATTTATAAAATGAGGCAGTAAGTGAATGAGATTATTAATGCTCCTTCAGTGCTAGGAACCTGATTCTTTTCCAATATGATACTCTACTATATTTGAGTCACTAGCCTTAGTAGCAAGGAAAAGCCTCTATGAGACTAGGTAACTTGAATATCTACTAAATGACTAATAACAACAATGAATTTCCATTAACTACTTCAGTCCCCTATGACTCTATACTTCTCTGTTTTAGGCAAAATAAAGTTGCACAGCAAAGCAAAGTATCATTATGATGATACAATGAAGACTTACATATCATATAAATATAATTTAAACTTGTCAAAAATTCTGCTTCACACTTTGAGTTCTGATTTACTGTCACCGGAATAGTGTTTTAATTATACATACCAATTATTCAAGACATACTAATTAAAGGCCTCACAGTAAGTATAGCAATGTTAAACCTGTACAGTACTGACTGCTTTATCTCTGCAGCACACTCCACTAAGACTTAAGAAAAATCAATTAATACATTGCTGAATATGTATTTGTTAAATTTATATGGCTAATGACAACTTTAAAAGAATACATATGGAATCCATTAAATACTTTTAATTAAACTAAAAGTTTCACGTGTTAAACCTTAATAATATAAT
This sequence comes from Phataginus tricuspis, assembly GCA_029783875.1. NCBI lineage: Eukaryota > Metazoa > Chordata > Mammalia > Pholidota > Manidae > Phataginus > Phataginus tricuspis. The sequence continues at coordinate 22,208,215 of JAQQAC010008719.1, read as the reverse complement.
TGCTAAACACTCAAAATAACTCTTCTCACTATAGAATCTTGAAAGGCAGGTATCTCACTACTCCCATTTTATAGCTAAGGAAACTGAGATTTGAACAAGGTTAACTAATTTTCTGAAGATAACTCAGTTTGTATTAGAAGACCTAACTCCAAGGGGTCTGAAATCAAGCCATTTACTTAAATCAAAAAGCAATACAGAACACTGGAAAAGTCCTCAGGTAAAGAAATCACATTTTGTTTTATAATGCTGTTAACAGTCTACAAAAAGTACAAAAGAAAACAGACAAAATCCAGTCCTAGACAAAAATTCTCAAAATACAATAAAAGAAAGTTAGGTCTAAAATGCATTAGAAATAGTCTAAAATTTTTAATATAATACAGACAGAAATATTTTAGGATAAAATATCATCCCCAACAATATCATTCCTTATAAAATAATGCCACTATTACTTACTAGGTGGCTTTTGCACTGCCTTGTATTGTTATAGTCAGAATAGGTATCCAAGTTCCTCTATATTCAAATGCTGGTAGCAAAGTAACACCTCCACCAATCCCCAACATTCCTGAGTTAGCTGGTGCTGAGACGGGACCACCTGAGTTACTGTTTCCTATTAGGTAAGGGGAAGAAAGTAAAGATAACAATTTTCTACTTAATTACAAGCCAATATTCAAACACGAGGTCAATTAAAAAAAACACTGTGCTACAAGAATGGATATTGAACAACTGAAATTTATCAATCCTATTTTGGCTCTTAGTCTCTCTGTTCCCCCAAAACTCTACTCCCTTTTTTATTTAAAAGTTACTACTAAGTAAAAATAGTGACAAACTTTGTAATATACCTTTTCTTAGACCACTTTTCAAAAGAGGGGGCAATAAAGAACAGGAAGACCACTAATCAGAGTAAAAAGTGGAAAAAAAAGAAGGTAAAGGGAAGCAAGAAGCCATGTATTGATTTCCAAACAAGCTTAAGTCGAGTTCACATGTTTTGTTAAAATAAAGACTAATAGCACTTTTAAGAGAGGCATCAAATGAAATCTTTTCACATGATGATAAGCAGCTAAACTTCTGTTCATATGCAATTAGAAGAACTGAAAATGTATCAAAAAAGAGAATATTCTGGAAAGAAAGAAACAGTTGAAACAGTGAGATAGATCATTTATGTCTAAGTCTTTATTATCAATACATTTAGGTAATTCCAATTTCTCTAGTGACAGGATTTCTATAAAACTGCACCTCAGAAGAGAGAATTCTGTAAATCATGGTAGAATATAAAAAACAAAATACAAACAAATCTTTACCAGCTTGGTTTGCTGCAGCAGGAGTTCCAGTAGGAGGGACAAGGAACAATGACTGGATGAGAGATCCCAGTGCGTTCACAATGTCACGGAAAACCTTGGTAGAGTGCTGTTTCATATCGTAGGACTGACAAAAGGACCTATAAAAGAGTTTTAAATGTTTCTGGGAAAAATACTTGAATATAATAAAATTGTAAAGCATTTTTTATATCAAGTAACGTTGATAAATCTGTCTGAATTCTATACTTAAAATTTCATCATATCCGAGTGACTTTACTAATTGAGTTCAAAAGTTCAGACTGTGGTCAATGTTCTAATGCTTATCTTGGCCATATTAACACTGGATTGATGGCAATCACTAATCACACTTTTTGCCCACCTCCCAGTTGTTTTCTACAACCAAACACCTACCCCTCCACACATATAATACAAAATTTTTCTTGTTTAGAAATCACTAATATTTGGGAATAAACACTTAAACTCTTCCTCTAGCACAAACATCAACCTATCCATTGAACAAAACATTGCCGAGGTTTTACCTTAATAGTTGAGGCTGCACACAGAGTCGGTGTATTGATTCTACTGCAACAGCTCGTAGCCACTGTGGTTTATCTGCATCCAAAAATTTCACCAGAAGTGACAGAAATATCTCACATTCAGTAACCTAAAAAGTGTAAAGTTTTTTATAATACTTCTCTAAATCTAAGATACGAATTATAAGTCGCATTACTGTTCTTAACTTGGTGAGACAAACAAACCAGTAAAATATTTTAATTTTAAATAAGTAAAAATTAAATATTCTTAATGGTGAGTGGAGAAAAAGGAGAAGGGAAATGTAGTTATATATGAAAAGCTAACAGGGATTAAAGATGGCGGCACGAGAGGTGAGACACATGCTCCTCCTAAAACCGCATATAATACGAAAATATAATTAATACAACTAATCCTGAAAGAGCAACAGGAAAGAGGACTGCGCCACACTGCATACACCTGGAGAAAAGAGCAGATCTCACAGAACAGGGTAACGTACCAAAGCTGTGGCCTGGCAGGACTCAAGCCCTTCCCCCACCCAGCTCACCAGTGGGAGGAAGAGAAACGGAGCAGGGAGGGAGGGGAGGCCTGGGACTGCTGAATACCTAACTCCAGAGATATGCTCTGGGAGCACAAACCTACATTTCATAGTGCTTGCATGATACTCTCGTGATGATGGGGCTGGAAAGCTAAGTGAGGCAAAATTCCTGGAGAGACTAAGATTACGCTTGTGGAAAAGCAGGGATCCATATCCAGCTGCTCTGGCACAAAAGAAAGGCGGGCAGTCTGAGAGACTTCCTAACAAGGAAGCCCTCAGCAAGAGAGTTGCTAAAGGGGCAAAGATTGCACAGAGCTTACTGCTCAGGAGAGAGAACAGGTAGACAAAATTGTCAGGGTGCACTCTGCTGAGCAAGTTGGAAGCTTTGCCATACAGACTCTCATATTTAACAAGGAAAAAGAAATCTTCCCCCTTAGACGATCTTCAGGTGCTCCAGCTCTCTGGCTGCCTACACAGCTCCAAGGACCCCCTCTGGGATACGCAGCCTACTGCACCTTTCTCCTGGCCACCTTCACCTGGCTCGCAAACCAGCAAACCCTACCCAGCATTAGGCCAGCCAGAGGGAAGATCTGTCTGCAGCAACTACAAACGCAAAGCATAGAGGCTTATACCTGTGTACTCGGCCCACTGGTTCAGGCAGTGGAGACAGGCATAGCAGCCAGGAAGCAGGAAACATATCTTTCCTCCCGCCAGGCACCAATACCACTCCCCTGCGATCCCTGACATTGCTCCAGGGGCTGAGCAGCTCCAGGGAGTAGAGCTTCTGGGCACTAGAGGGCACCATATACAACTATGAAAAGCCAATGGAACCTGGTTCAGAGTAAAATTCTTAATGCAACTCCTGAGGAAGATTTAAATGACATTGACCTCATGACTCTTCCTGAAAAGGTGTTCAAAATAAAAATCATTAACATGTTCCTGGAGGTACGGAAAGATATTCGAGAACTCAGGAATGAATTCCAGTCAGAGATCCAATCATTGAAGAGCACAATGGAGGATATTAAAAGCAGATTGGATATAGTGGAGGAGATAATAAATGAAATAGAAACTAAACAAGAGGAATACAAAGAAGCTGAGGCACAGAGAGAAAAAAGGATCTCTAAGAATGAAAGAACTTTCAAAGAACTGTGTGACCAATCAATACAGAACAATATTCACATTACAGGGGTACCAGAGAAGAAGAGAGAGAAAAAGGGATAGAAAGTGTTACTGAGGAGGTAATTGCTGAACACTTCCCCAATGTGGGGAAGGAGATAGTCTCTCAGGCCATGGAGATGCACAGATCTCCCAACACAAGAGACCCAAGGAAGACAACACCAAGACATGTAGTAATTAAAATGGAAAAGATCAAGGATAACGACAGACTATTAAAAGCAGCCAGAGAGAGAAATAAGATCACATACAAAAGAAAGCCCATCAGGCTACCCTCCAACTTCTCAGCAAAAACCTTACAGGCAAGAACGGAGTGGCATGATGTATTTAATGCAATGAAGCAAGAAAGGCCTTGAACCAAGAATACTTTATCCGACAAGATTATCATTTAAATTTGAAGGAGGGATCAAACAATTTCCAGATAAGCAAAAGCTAAGAGAATTTACCTCCCACAAACCATCCCTACAGTGTATTTTGGAGGGACTGCTATAGATGGAAGTGGTCCTGAGGTTTAATAGCTGTCACCAGAGGTAATAAAACAAAACCACAGTAAAGAAAGTAGAACAGCTAAATACTAAGAAAATGCAAAATTAAAATGGCTATCCCCAAAGTTAATCAAGGGATAGACAAAGAGTACAGAACATGATACCTAATATATAAACAATGGAGGAGGAAGAAAAAAAAAAGAACCATTAGATTGTGTCTGTAATAGCATATTAAGTAAGCTAAGTTAGACTCTTAGATAGTCAGGAAGTTAACCTTGAACCTTTGGTAACCATGAGTCTAAAGCCTGCAATGGCAATAAGTACATATCTATCAATAATCACCCTAAATGTAAATGGACTGAATGCACCAATCAAAAGACATAGAGTCACTGAATTGATAAAAAACAAGACCCATCAATATACTGCCTACAAGAGACTCACTTTAAACCCAAAGACATACACAGACTAAAAGTGAAGGGATGGAAAAAGATATTTCATGCAACTAACGGGGAGAAAAAACCAGGAGTTGCAGTACTTGTATCAGACAAAATAGACTTTAAAACAAAGAAAGTCCCAATAGACAAAGAAGGACATTACATAATGATAAAAGGGTCAATCCAAAAAGAAGATATAACCATTATAAATATCTATGCGCCCAACACAGGAGCACCTACATATGTGAAACAAATACTAACAGAATTAAAAGGAGAAATAGAATGCAATGCATTCATTCTAGGAGACATCAACACTCCACTCACTCTGAAGGACAGATCAACCAGACAGAAAATAAGTAAGGAGACAGAGGCACTGAACAATACAATAGAACAGATGGACCTAACACACATCTGTAGAACTCTACACCCAAAAGCAGCAAAACACACATTCTTCCCAAGTGCACACAGAACATTTTCAAGAATAGATCCTATACTAGGCCACAAAAAGAGCCTCAGTAAATTCAGAAAGATTGAAATTTTACCAACCAGTTTCTCAGACGACAAAGGTATGAAACGAGAAATAAACTATGCAAAGAAAATGAAAAATCCCACAAACACATCGAGCTTCACAACATGCTCCTAAATAACAAATGGATCAATGACCAAATAAAAACAGAGATCAAGCAATAAATGGAGACAAATGACAACAATAATTCAACACCGCAAAATCTGTGAGACGCAGCGAAAGCTGTGCTAAGAGGAAAGTATATTGCAATACAGGCCTACCTCAGGAAAGAACAACAATCCCATATGAGCAGTCTAAACTCACAATTAACGAAACCAGAAAAAGAAGAACAAATGAGGCCCAAAGTCAGTAGAAGGATGGTCATAATAAAGATTAGAGCATAAATAAATAAAATCGAGAAGAATAAAACAATAGAAAGAATCAATGAAAGCAAGAGCTGGTTCTTTGAGAAAATAAACAAAATACATAAACCCCTAGCCAGACTTATCAAGAAAAAAAGAGAGTCTACTCACATAAACAGAATCAGCAATGAGAAAGGAAAAATCACTACGGATACAACAGAAATACAAAGAATTATGAGAGAATACTATGAAAAATTACATGCTAACAATCTGGATAACCTAGAAAAAATGGACAACTTTCTAGGAAAATACAACCTTCCAAGGCTGACCCAGAAAGAAACAGAAAATCTGAACAGACCAATACCAGCAACGAAATTGAACTGGTAATCAAAAACCTACCTAAGAACAAAACACCTGAACCAGATGGCTTCACCACTGAATTTATCAAACATTTAATGAAGACCTAATACCCATCCTACTTAAAGTTTTCCAAGGAGTAGAAGAAGACGGAATACTTCCAAACTCATTCTATGAGGCTAGCATCACTCTAATACCAAAACCAGGCAAAGACACCACAAAAAAAGAAAATTACAGACCAATATCCCTGATGAACATAGATGCAAAAATACTCAACAAAATATTAGCAAACAAAATTCAAAAATATATCAAGAGGATCATATACCCTGATCAAGTAGGGTTCATCTCAGGGATGCAAGGATGGTACAACATTCGAAAATCCATTAACATCATCCACCACACCAACAAAAAAAAGGACAAAAACCACATGATCATCTCCATAGATGCTGAAAAAGCATTTGACAAAATTCAACATCCATTTATGATAAAAACTCTCAACAAAATGGGTATAGAGGGCAAGTACCTCAACATCATAAAGGCCATATATGACAAACCCATAGTCAATATTAGACCTAACAGCAAGAAGCTGAAAGCTTTTTCTTTAAGATCAGAAACAAGACAAGGATGCCCACTCTCGCCACTTTTATTCAACACAGTTCTGGAGGTCCTAGCCATGGTAATCAGACAACACAAAGAAATAAAAGGCATCCAGATTGGTAAGGAAGAAGTCAAACTGTCCCTGTTTGCAGATGACATGATAGTGTAGATTAAAAACCCTAAAGAATCCACTCCAAAACGACTAGACCTAATATCTGAATTCAGCGAAGTTGCAGGATACAAAATTAATACACAGAGATCTGTGGCATTCCTATACACTAACAATGAACTAGCAGAGAGAGAAATCAGGAAAACAGTTCCATTCACAGTTCCATCAAAAAGAATAAAATACCTAGGAATAAACCTAACCAAGGAAGTGAAAGAACTATACTCTAAAAACTACCAGACACTGATGAGAGAAATTAAAGAAGATACCAATAAATGGAAACACATCTCATGATCATGGATAGGAAGAATTAATATTGTCAAAATGGCCATCCTGCCTAAAACAATCTACAGATTCAATACAATTCCTATCAAAATACCAACAGCATTTTTCAACGAACTAGAGAAAATCATTCTAAAATTCATATGGAACCACAAAAGACCCCGAATAGCCAAAGCAATCCTCAGAAGGAAGAATAAATCTGGGGTGATTATGCTCCCCAACTTCAAGCTTTACTACAAAGCCACAGTAATCAAGACAATTTGGTACTGGCACAAGAACAGACCAATAGACCAATGGAACAGACTAGAGAGCCCTGATATAAACCCAACCATATATGGTCAATTAATATATGATAAAGGAGCCATGGACATACAATGGGGAAATGACAGCCTCTTCAAAAGCTGGTGTTGGCAAAACTGAACAGCTACATGCTAGAGAATGAAACTGGATTATTGTTTAACCCCATACACAAAAGTAAACTCGAAATGGATCAAGGACCTGAGTGTAAGTCATGAAACCATAAAACTCTCAGAAGACAACATAGGCAAAAATCTCCTGAATATAAGTATGAGCAACTTCTTCCTGAACACATCTCCTCAAGCAAGGGAAACAAAAGCAAAAATGAACTCATGGGACTACATCAACCTAAAAAGTTTCTGTACGGCAAAGGACACCATCAACACAACAAAAAGGCATCCTACAGTATGGGAGAATATATTTGTAAATGACATATCCGACAAGGGGTTAACATCCAAAATATATAAAGAACTTACATGCCTCTACACCCAAAAAGCAAATATCCCGATTAAAAAATGGGCAGAGGATATGAAGAGACTCTTTTCCAAAGAAGAAATTCAGATGGCCAACAGACAGATGAAAAGATGCTCCACATCACTAATCATCAGGGAAATGCAAATTAAAACCACAATGAGCTATCACCTCACACCAGTAAGGATGGCCACCATCCAAAAGATTAAGAACAACAAATGCTGGCGACGATGCGGACAAAGGGGAACCCTCCTACACTGCTGGTGGGAATGTAAGCTAGTTTAACCATTGCGGAAAGCAATATGGAGGTTCCTCAAAAAACTAAAAATACGAATACCATTTGACCCGGGAATCCCACTCCTTGGAATTTACCCAAAGAATACAACTTCTCAGATTCAAAAAGACATATGCACCCCTGTGTTTATCGCAGCACTATTTATAATAGCCAAGATATGGAAGGAACCTAAGTGTCCATCAGTAGATGAATGGATAAAGAAGAGGTGGTACATATACACAATGGAATACTATTCAGCCATAAGAAGGAAACAAATCCTGCCATTTGCAACAACATGGATGGAGCTGGAGGATATTATGCTCAGTGAAATAAGCCAGGTGGAGAAAGACAAGTGCCAAATGATTTCCCTCATTTGTGGAGTATAACAACAAAGCAAAACTGAAGGAATAAAATAGTAGCAGACTCAGAGACTCCAAGAAGGAACTAGTGGTTACCAAAGGTGAGGGTTCTGGGAGGGTGGGTGGGGAGGGTGGGAGAAGGGGATTGTGGGGTATTATGTTTAGTACACATGGTGTGGGTGATCACTGGGAAAACAGTGTAGCACAAAGAAGGCAAACAGTGAATCTGTGTCATCTTAATACACTGACGGACAGTGACTGAATTGGGGTATGAGTGGGGACTTGATAGTATGGGTAAATGTGGTAACCACATTGTTTTTTCATGTGAAACTTTCGTAAGAGTGTATATCAATAATACCTTAATAAAATGAAAAAATAAAAAAATAAATTAATCCTTACAGTGAAAGATGGGGCTATGAACTAAAGTTAAGTTCAAAAACTTATGTACCTAAAGGTTCATTTATATTTTGTTAGTTTTGTTAGAACAGAAAGCCAAATCCAATAATTATGAGCATACCAAAGAACTCTTAAATCTGTGGCACCAGACCTTGATAATTTACAGTATCCCTTAATAGCAATACAAACTGAAATGATTTGATTTCCTAGAGCTATTTCTAAACCATGCATTAAATACAACAAAGTATATTACAGATATATCTTATGTGACCAGAAATAACTAGTGCTTATAAAGATTATTTATGACACATTTTGCATAAATTGATTTGGAATACAAAAAGAAAATCTATGATGTGTGTATCTAAATATTAAAACAGTTTTATTTTAAAAAGCTGTCAACAAAATTCAGTATAAAGTATCTAAACTATCCATTAGTTTGCGAGGTTGTTGGGTTTTTTTTCTTATGTGTGTGAGGCTTATAAACAACAAACGTTTATTTCTCTGGTTATTTCTAATACTTAGGACACTTCTCATAGAAGGTGATCAATACTGTTCACAATAGGTGATCAATAACCAATTATTTTTTTTAATTAAAATTAAGGTATAAATCCTTAAAAATTGTACAATGCTGAATTTCTCAAAATAAACTAAAAAGAAATATAATACACCATTTTCTCTGTAAATTATTATTCCACTGATACGAATAATGATTAGAAATATCACAACATATTCTGCATCCATAAATTTATGCCAAATAGATAAAATATTGACCTGGAATTGAAAATCAATTCATTTCTAATCCTAGAGTTCACTAAATTTTTAACTTCGTTGCTTTAATATGTGAAAACACACAGAATAGTATAAATAAAAGCAGAATAAACTGAATATACTCTAATTTTAATTATCCTTCAACTGACATAGATAATTAGCCTAAGAAGCCAAATTCCCAAGCCACAAATCATACTCTGCCTTCAGACAACAGGCCATGACTCTCCTTGACATACCTTAAAAAAACAATACAAAACATAAGCAAGATTCAAGAAAGGATAAAATGAACCTTTAGAGTACCTAGGAGAATACCTGTTAAGTACTCAAAAAAAATTCTATTGAACTGAAGTGAAAAGGCTAAATACACTATAATAAATCATCATCTAAAGAGAACTCTGTATGTAATTACATACACAAACATGCATAAAAATTAGCACTTACCAAAAGACTGTAAAACTGCTTAATCAAAACAGATACTACTCTCAGCAAACGCATGCAGATAGGAAAATACGGTTTTTCAACTGGTGCAGGAGAAGATGAAGAGCCAGAACCTTGTCTGAACTTTATATTTGGAGAAAAGAGCTTTATCACAAGAGGACATACTCTTTCTTTTAGGAGGAAACTAAACTCCTGGTGCTATTTACAAAGATAAAAAAAAAAGAAGAAAAGAAGAATTAACTTAGTTTGTACTTAATGCTTTTAAAACACAACCACATTAGTAATAAAACTTCTAAATAATCGGTATGAATAATTTAGCTTTATTAAGTTTATATAGTTTATTATTTTACAATTTACACACATTCTGAAATTAGTACTGTTCTTTGACAATGTTAAGATCGAAATGAACATCAGTATTTCAAGAACTTTTAAATAGAATCTAAATTAAAAAGGAACATTTAATGATTTTAGAATTAAGTGATGCTTATCACCAGGAATTTCAATTTTAGTAGGACACTAGCAATTAAAAACGTGAATAGAAGAAGAAAATAAATTACACAAATTCAAATAGCTAAAGCATTTAAAATAGTGAGAGAAAACTTGATTAATAAAATTTAATAATTTACATAATTCACTGATTTTACTTTTCAAAGATAACAATTTGATGTAAAAACACCATGGCAAACCAGTGTAATTATTTTAAAGCCTGGGCAATCTTGCAAAGAATTCTTAAATTTTACTAATACTCATGGTATATTATGCAGAAAACCTTCATTAACTTGTTAATTCCCTAATACTATATTAGCCAAAAGTAGTCCCATTTTAGTGACAACATAAGGTCCAGTATACATTTAATGTCTAACCTCAAATATATATTAGTTTTTTAATCACCCAAATATCACTGAGGCTGAGAACAAAGAAAGAATCATAAATATCATCCAAACTATTCCTTTAATCTTACAGAAAGGGGAAAAAAAGGCACAGAACAGTATATTTACCCAGAATATAATTTTTTTAATGTTATCTTTTAAAAAACCAGACTCATTAGAGAAAAAAAAGGAAAATATAGATAAGTGTAAAGATAAAAATAAAAGCCTTGCCTAATCTCAACCCCTGGAGATAAACTTGTCAGTTATTGTTAAGTTCTGAATGTATATCCTTCTAGACTTTTATATGCATCTTAACAGTTTTTAATTCCTTCTCCCAAAAAAATGGGATCTTAAGAGTTAAGTGATTGGAAATTAATTTGAGCCCTTATATCTACAGTTAGTTTCCTTGACTGCCAAAATGAAGAGTACAGTTACATAATACTTCACTAAATAAATTTATGTGTTGGTTAATTTATAATTATTACACATAACTCTTTAAGGATTTATCTACTCAGTGTTCTCTCAACCGACTACAACTAGATTTCCTCCACAGCCACCACCAACTACCCAAACTCCACTCAAACTATTCTTATTTATAGTCATCACCACCTGTGTGGCAAAGTAAATAAACTTACCTTCTCAGTCTTCATCTTACCAGATCTCTTTGAAACACTTGATATAACTGATTGTGTAGTTCATCTCACAGCTTTTGTCTTTTATTAGAGCACACTCCCTCAGATTTGCTCCTACCTTTCTGGCCTCATGTTCTTAGTCTTTCTTCTATGCTCCTCCTTTCATGGCCAACCATTAATGTTGAGCCCAGAATATTACTCCTAAGCTCACAATGTATAAATTCAACTAACATTTTGTGTGTACTCAGATACCCCAAAGTAAGTTATGTTCAAAACTAAATAATCTGTCCTTTGTAAAATTCTTCCCATAGAATATTCCATCTTAGCAGGCAGTTCCCTGCTCAAGTGAGAAAGCTAAAAGTCATCTTTGATCAAAAAAGTATAGTAAGTTATATGATTTGCTGATTTTATTTTGAAGAAGAAAAAAAGACTGTCTTTCTCTTCACCTACTACAATATTTCATTGATTTAATTCAAGTTTCTTGCTGTTTTATGTATATGAACAACTGTTCTTGGGAAAGGGATTCAATTTTGTCTTTGCCCTTACCAAGCTTATTTTCTAGAAGAGATGACAGATCTTTTCTCAGTGTCACTGCTTTGGCTATTTTTTTTTCCATATTCTTCCTATTTCTTTTAACTAACTACTCTTCATCCTTCACATAAAAGCTTCACATCCTTTAATAACCACCAACCCTCCAGCAGGCTTGGTACCTGTGCTATCATTGACATAGCACTTTTCCTTCACAGTACTCATCACATCTTAACATATTTTTCTTCCCATTACACTTGTGAGATAAAGGCAAGACTTTTGTCAGTCTTATTTAACTTCTATATGGCACTGAACACAGACTAGCAATTGTAAGTGACTGGTAAATTTGGGTTGAAAGAGTGAATAATAAATAAAAATATCTCTTGAAGAAAATTTTGTAGGAGTGAATTCTAGGATCTTTCATATAATAATTTCCACCACTACCACCCACCCCATGTTATAGCAGGCATAATAAATTAAGAGTAGGAATTTTGTGAGTACAATAAATCTGGAAAAAGTTTTCAAATCTCCTACAAAGCCAGAAAATGCAATCCAAACTATAGAAATTTCAAATTCAAATTCATTTACCAATTCCTTCATTCATTCAATGTTTATCAAACATCTACCATCTGCCACACACTTTTATAAGCATCTGTGCATCAGTGAACTAAGTCCCTACCTCATAGAGTTCCTACCTACTTTCCTGTAGGGGAGGAGAGAAAAAAACTAATGCATAAATACCTATGTCAGGAGATAGTAAGTGCTAGAAAGAAAAACAAAGAGAGATAAGAAAGATAAGGATGTTGGTATGAAAAAAAGTCACATTCTACACAAAGTGGTGGTGTAAGGTTTGTCTGAGAAGTTGACCACTGAGCAGAGAACTCAAAGAAGTAAGACAGCAAGCCATATGGGAGAAAGGCATTCCAGAGCCAGGAAACAGTTAAGTACAAAGTTCCTGAAGCCAGTGGCCACCTGAGTCATTTAAGGAACAGCAAGAAAGACAGTGTGGCTAAAGATGGAGGACAAGGGGAAGAGTGAAAAGAGATAAGGTAAAGAAATACTGGGGACGAGATTATGAAAACTTCCACAGACTATAATTGAGAAATCATCATTTGCTCTGAGTATAGCAGACATCAGCACATATCTACATATAAACAAGCAAAAATTATTAACAATTTATTTAGGTTTTTAAATATTATAAAAATAACTCACATACAACATTCCCTCATATGCCCACAGACTGGGAAATGTGTGACTAGGCAGCCTCTAATTAGGATTCCTTCTGATGTTAAAATTTCAAAATGTAGGGCACTATAAAAATGTAAGGTAACACTAAATTATTATATGTCTGAAGTCTGAAGCTATAATTCTTTACATCTTCTAATGTGGGGAAATACTACATGTTGCTCTCTTGAAAAACATCTGTCCAAAAATTAAAAATTAATTTTGTTGCAAGATACTGCAAGTGGCTTACTTGTAAAAAGACTTGAGGAAAATCATTCAGGACTGACTCAAGTAATTCGAGGCCAAACGTTCGAGTCATTTCTGTCATGCCTACCAACCAGTAAGGGGCATCAGCATTAACCAACTGACAAAGGTCCTGGGAAAATAGTGAAACAATAAATAAGAAGTAAATAAAACATTCACATACTGGAAGAGTTGTGCTTTTCAAAACTCCTAGTTCATAATATTTTTGAAAATTATCTGTTCTTACATAGTAGTTGTTTTTACTCCTTAGGAACCAAGCACTGGTAATTCAAATTTTGACAAATTGTTTACAGCTGACCCTTAAACGTTAAGGAGATTAGAGATACGGACCTCCATACAGCCAAAAGTTGGCATATAACTTTTGACTTCCCAAAAACTTAGCTGCTAGTAGCCTGCTGTTGACCAGAAGCCTTACCCACAACATAAAGTTGATTAACACATATTTTGTGTTATATATATTATATATTGTAGTCTTAAAATAAGCTAGAGAAAAAGTTTTCACAAATTGTCACAAATTTCCAATTTTTCCAATATATTTATTGAAAAAATTTGTGTATAAGTGGACTCACACAGTTCAAAAACCCATGTTGTTCAAGGGTTAACTGTATTATGAAAGTAAACTTTAAAAAATCATATTAATTAATAGCAATATATAGAATACACATGGTTAATGGTTAAATATTATAAAAATAGCTCACATACCACATTCCCTCATATGCCCATGGACTGGAAAATGTGTGACTAGGCAGTCTCTAGACTAGCAATCTTCTCATGAAAAATCACTTAAACCTTTAATTAAAGTATAATTTTCAGTGCAGATGAACTGTATTTTATTTAAAAGTATAAAAATCAGGTATTTGTATATCAAATTATATTAAGTAGACTGGAGGTTTACTACTTAAATGCTCTTCTTAAAGGAATCAATTTCCATAACTAGCCATGCCTAATACACTGATTTTCCAGTTCTGGGTTTAATTCATTATTCCCTTAAAGTAAAACATAACCTTTTGTCATGTTTATTAGCTACAGATGCTCTTTAATGTTTCAGAACTTTAAAAAAAACTACTCTGAAACTTTAAACTTTGACAATTTGATGTGTAAAAAAAATTAAATTGAAATAAAATTCCAAAATAAAAAAATTCACACAGAACTATATAATATTATTTTTATCATCTGAAGTACCTGGAAAAGCATATATGCATCTTTAGCACAAGGTTTGAGGGTACTAACAGATCTTCTGTTACTATTTCCTTGAACCAGTGTTGGTTGTTCTATAATATCTGCAATGAAAACAAGATGGGTTTTAGGAGTTTATAATGACCTTTAATAAGTCATATATACTATTTAAGGTATATTTAAAATAAATAACTTGTTTATAGAATTATAAATTTTAAGTTCAGAACTGTGCTTCCAAAATGAAAAGAAATGCCATATAAATGCCATAACAATCACTCTTCACTATCCCACATTCATTTTAATAAGCTTAGTATCTTTATCCATATAAACAAACATATACATTTTATTTTCCCAGTGGGCCATCTCCAGCCCCTTTATTTCATGGATATGAAATTCACATGATCCTTAAGTGTGCCTTTAAATATCAAACAAACATAAAAGTTTACCACATGGCTAATTCCTGTATCATCTCACCATCTTCAAGAGAATTTACAGCTTGATCTGCTACAGTTACTGCATCATTTAAAGATACTGACTAGCTCAGAGTCAGCTAGAATGATGCTTCCCAACTTGGCATTTCTTTGAATTCTAATAAGGTATCATTCTCTGTAAATTAAGACAACCTGTTTTGAATATATGTTGACTTAATGGCTATTTGAAAAAAAAAGAAGTTCTAAGTATTTTCTACCTTATTAGAAAGTACTGAATGAGATATTAGTCTTAAGAGACACACAACTACAACTATCAATCCAGGAATTATATTGAAGTTATGAATATATAAGACATTCAGACTGGAGAACTGCCCTGTTTTATCCTGTAAATTTAATTCCTTAACATTTCAAACTGCTAGAATTCCACCTGCACTTCCCCCAGGAAAAATGCATAAAAGTCAATATACCAAAGTCAGTGGAAATATTCTAATAAACCAAGAGATTAAAAATGCCTGAAATTGATTGTGAAAAATCTGACCAATGGTTAATTTCAGGAAAAGTGAAGTAATGATTTGAATAGGCAGCATTACCATTACTTACTAGTAATGCCACTTTTTACCAGTACTACCAAAAGAGCATCAAATGAAATGAAAGACCGAATAATATTAAGAGTTTGGGGGAAGGGGGGAAGCAACATAAAGGGGAAAATTGTGTTTTTTGATTATATAAAGCAGACAGGTTGCTCCTGATGGTAGCACCTTATGATCTTTTCAACTAATCATGGGAAAAAAATTACTTTTCATTCAGTGAGGATAACAAATGAAAAAGAAATGTAATTTCTATAGTGAACCAAAGTATCAAAACTATAGAAGAACAGAGTATCTGTCAGCTCTCTGAAAGGATATGCTTCTAAGTTCTTAAGAAGTTTTTTAAATCACAAAATTGTTAAAAATTACAATCAAAGTATTTGATGAAAATAAGAAAAGATTAATCTTTGTATTATATAAACATCCTTGATTAACACATGTTAATAGGCACAGACAAAAATTCATGGGGAAGCCCACATTTGGAAATTTACCCAAAAGAACTGAAATGGAGAAAATATATATATAAGAAAGACACTGAAAACAGTACTAAAATAACTGACACACTGTAAGTGTTCAACAGACTAGTTCACTAAATTTTGGAATAGCCACAAAACATAATGGAACCATTAAAATTTAAATTACAAAAATGAAAACATGAAAAATTCATATAATGTAATGTTTGGCTAAAAATACATATAAAGCAATATGTGGTATAAAATGTGAAATTATCATCTTTAATATGAAATTATGCTCGTATTAGAAATAAACATGAAAAATAGAGTCTATCTCTTAGGATGACAAAATTATAGAGGATTTATTTTTTGAATTGCCATTATCAATACAATCATGTTGTTAAAATAAATATATATTTTAAAGTATCCTAGTTTATAGGTAGCCTAAGCTCATGGGATTTTATTTATTGAAAATCAATACATGAGAAATCATGGATGTAAAACCCACACACTGTTAAAAGAACACAACTTTTATCACTTTACCTCTGTGTCGTTCATCTTCTGCAACCATCCTCTCAAAAACGACAGTAACAACCTGTCGCACTGTAGCAGCAGCTGTATTATTTGTAATATTATCTTTTGTGAAGTGTAGTCGAAAACAAAGGACAATTGCCTAAAAACATAATTTTCATTTAGTGTAAAATAAGGTTAAAGAGCATGGCTATTATCTTTATTCCATTTGATGTAAGCCCAAACTAAAAAATTTATATTTGACTGTTTCAATCACAAATATTCAAGGTCCCAAACTTTTATACAATAAAACTACAAAAGTCCTTGGATTTTGAAATAATTTAAACTCTTCAGTAAATATTAGCCACATAACATTAGCTAAGGTAATGGGAAATATACCTTTTACAGTTTGGTTCTTTTATCATGTATATAATATGTGCCTTTATTTCCATAAAATGACTTGCTTTGAAAATAACAAGTACTCAAAGTTTACTATATCCCTAAATCAGTAATCTGGAGAAATACTACATAAATTTGCTAAACATATATTTAAGTAAAACTAATTTTTAAGAAGTCATTCTTTCTTTTTAAAATCAACCTTATTAAGGTGTAACTTATATATAATAAACGGTACCCCTTTAGTGTATATAATTCGATGGGTCTGATAGTTATATTCACCCACAAAGCTACTGCCATAATGGAGATACAAGACACTTCCACCACCCTGAAAGTTTCCTTGTTCTATTTTGCAGTTCATCTTTTCCTCTGCCGTTGGCCCCAGGCAACCAACCACCCATCTGCTCTTTTCACTATAGATAAGCTGGCATTTTCTACAAAAAGAGTCACTCAGTATGCACTCTGCCGTGTCTGATTTCTTCCACTTATGATATTTGTTTCTTGTACCAATAGTTTGTAGTTTATTCCTGAGTAGCAGAGCATGGTGAGGGTATCATATTTTACTTATACATTCACCTGTGAATGGAGTTGGGTTGCTTCCAGTTTTCAGCGGCTGTGAATAAAGCTGCTATGAAAGTCATATACAATTCTCAATGAGGACATGTGTTTTCATTTGACAGGGTAAATAAATAACTAAAAGTGAAAAGGCTGCATCATATGGTAAGTATAGGTTAAACGTTTTAAGAAACTGCTGCTGGGGAATATGGCGTCGTGAACGGACCAGCAGAAAAATTCCTCCCAACATTATATTTATTCACGAAAATACAGCAAATACAACTATCCCTGAAAGAGAGACCAGAATACACAGGAAAGTGCACAGCGTACAGCTACACCTGTGAGAACTTGGCAGCCGGTGAGACGGACGGGATACGGAGCGGCGACCCGGTGGGACCGAGCGCTCCCCCCCCCCCAGAGCTCCGGCGGCCAGACACTCCGGACAGAGGACTCGGCACCCGGCGAGGCGGGACAGAAACGCGATCCAGCGAGACCAGAGCGCCCCTAAACCCCAGCACTCCGGCGGGAGTCCCGGCAAGGCGGGTAAGTCATGAGAAGACCGAAGAATATGATACAGACAAAGCTTCAGATAAACACCACCCCAGAAAAAGAAGCTGAAGGAATGGACATACAGAGTCTACCAAAAAAGAATTCAGAATAAAAGTCATAGCCATGCTGACGGATCTACAGAAAAATGTGCAAGAGCTGAGGGAGGAAGTGAGGGAAGTGAGGAAAGA
>JAQQAC010008719.1:22125552-22189726 GCA_029783875.1 Phataginus tricuspis | reverse complement strand
GAACAAAGAAAAAAAAAAAATGAAGGAACAAAACAGCAGCAGACTCAAAGAACCCACGAATGGACTAACAGTTACCAAAGGGAAAGGGACTGGGGAGATGGGTGGGAAGGGAGGGATAAGAGGGTAAAAGGGGCATTACGATTGGCAGACATAGGGTGGGGGAGCACGGGGGGGGACTGTACAGCTCAGAGAAGACACGTAGTGATTCTCATCTCACTACACTGATGGACAGTGACTGTAATAGGGTTGGTGGGGGGGACCTGATGAAGGGGGTAGTTTAATCATCACAATATTGCTCATGTAATTGTAGGTTAATGATACTAAAATAAAATAAATTGTAAAAAATAAAAAATAAAAAATAAAGGTATTTGTAAAATATAATGTGTAAAACTTCTCTCTGATAAAAGAATAACTACAGTAAAGATCTATGATACTATTCAAAAAATTAAAGTAAATAAATAAATAAATAAATAAATAATAAAAAGAATCTTCTGCTTTCCCCATGTGGCTTTTCAGTTTTATATTCCCGCCAGCCGTATGTGTGAATTCACACTACTCCACCTCTTCAACAACACTTACTATGGTAAGTCTTCTTTAATTTTAGCTATTCTAATGGATTCTCATTTTCTGAACTGTCTGTTGAAATTATTTACCCATTTTTTTATTGGGTTGTTTGTATTAAGAATGAGCTGCAAGAGTTTTTATAAATTCTAGATAAAAGTCCTTTGTCTGACATTTGTGAATATTTTCCCCCCTTCTGTGGCTTCATTTAAGGCGAAAGGGTTTTGTGCCCTACCTAAGAAATCTCTTCCTACCCCAGGGTCACAAAGATTTTCTCCTATTGTTCTTCTGAAAGTTGTACAACTTTAAAAGAAGCAATTGTTAGGAGAAAAACAATGGTAGTTTATATTCTATGCCTTATCACATTAATTATATTACACATTTTAAAGGAAACAAGCCTTTGATACCACTATTACTCTTTTATTTCAACATAAACGAGAGGTACATGTTATATAGAAGCTTTTATATTATACTTCATTTGCCATCCCCAAATACTATTTTTCCAAATTAATCAACACACTAAAAATAAATCCTGTATTCATTTATGAAACTATAATCAGTTTGGTAGATCAAATGACACCCTTTTATAAAATCTTAAATATATGTACCAGAATAATTTGATAGTTAGAAACCAAGAGGAATATGTACAATGAAATTATTATAAAAACACACAAAAGATTTTATAAAGCAAGTATGAGTTTAAAAGAATAAGCTATTTGCAAGTAAGTAAAACCTCATTATGACCTACAAACATCATATTAACTAGGAAAGATAGACAGATATACTTTCTAGAGATAGCATACATAGCTTAATGTGACAGTATACTTTATAAACCATCCATCCTTAAAGGCATGCAAATTATAATAGATGCATTACTGAAAGTCCAAAAGATCCCTTAAATAATAAACCATTCATTAAAGACTTCTTTATTATATTACTCTCTGGACTTTCTGTTCTTTAAAAACATTTCATAATCTTAAAGAGTGAAATAAATAATGGCACAGCTGTTGTATGTTCTAAAGAGGGTGGGAGTAGGGAAGAAAAATGAGAACTAACTATCACACACGCAGACTTACCTAGTATAAATACAAAAGGGCACGTTTCCAGGTACTAATCAGACAGACTGAAGTTACCTGGTAGACATATCATATACATGTGAAGTTATTTTTAAAAGGGGTTGAGAGAGAGCTATCACAGGGAACACCCAAGGCAACTGGGAGAACACTGGTACCTCAAAACACTTATTTTCTCTCTTTCCTCTTCCTTTACTCCTATTCTCCTGCTACTTTTCCTTTTCCTTTTCCTATTCACAACTAAGTCTGTTGGCTATATGGAAGGGGCTCTGCCTAATCACCTTACTCTGCTTTCAACTCTAAGCTGGGGAAAAGAAGGCATCGGCCAGAACGTGCAGTGTCCATTATCAAAATAGCTGCGATGATTTTGCATCAAATAGCACTAGGCTTTTCTCTTTCAGCCATCTTATTTAAACACTGTCCCAAAGCACTTATGAACAGTAACAGTTTTCTTACCTTAGAAAGTGCCTCATCATGAACAACTGTATTGGTTGTTAAAAGAACAAGAACTGTTTGAAGTAGCTTAAGTTCTTCAAGACTATTTTCCATTAGCTGCCAAAGCATATTAATTATATTTCCAGCTGCAGTCTGTAAAATAAATATTTTAATCATTATCAACAAATAATATATAGGTGTTTAAGTCCTTAAATAAGAAAGGTGTACAAATATTGCCTCACATGGAGAGAATTACTGGATCACGATATCAAAGCCCATGTTTCTAGATCTACAGATCCAAATATCTTTCTCTCAACTAATTTGAGACTTATAACCAATGTTTTCTTTTCAAAAACATCTTTAAAATATAATATACCATTTGAATAAATGCAAGTAGCAGCATGCAGTTCTGAAATACCTAGTCAAAAGCAAAGCTCATTTCTATAATACTATGCATATAATTCTTTTGGAAATTTATGAATATGGACATACACAACTATGAGCCTGCTGTTTACCTATTATTCCACCTATGTTATGCAAAAAACAAAATGCAACTCAAATTAACAGCACATATATAAAGTAAATTAAATCGGACATTGTTAGAATGCTCTCCTAAAGGCAAAGAATTTATCACTTCTTTTAAAGTACCTTATAGAGCACACCATTACATTTGAAAGTAGGATGCAGATTCATAGTGATGAAATGATTCTTTTACCATCATAAGGTTAGATGCAAACAATACACTTAAGTTAGTGACCAACATATTATTATTTTAGATAATCTAGGAAATAGTCATGATTTTTCTCCCACCTTTTTAAAAAAATGTATGAATTATATCTTCAGTGAAATTGAAAATCTGCTTAGTTCTCAAAATTACCATCTGTGTTGCTGAACTATGGGTTCCTAGATTACAAATGACTTGACAAAATGCACTTCTTCATCTTTATTCATTATTTATGAGTGTTTAATAATT
Organism: Phataginus tricuspis; assembly: GCA_029783875.1. Classification (NCBI taxonomy): domain Eukaryota; kingdom Metazoa; phylum Chordata; class Mammalia; order Pholidota; family Manidae; genus Phataginus; species Phataginus tricuspis. The sequence goes on along the minus strand of JAQQAC010008719.1, from coordinate 22,186,684 downwards.
AGACAGTTTGGTAATCTTTTAAAATTAAGCTATGTCTTTCAAACACATAAAACTGTTCTACATTAACTATCAGGAATGTTTCATTCCCCCCTTAAAAAAACACCTCATTTGATTCTTACACAGTTCAGATAAAATCTTCACATTACCTCAGACACGACTTCATGGGACATAAGCCTTTGAATAGCAGCCAAACATAGCTGAGTGATCTTCGGCTCTTTCGTTCCACAACCCATTAGAAAAGGCTGAACAACCTCTGAGCTGTTTTCTTTCAATGCTTTATTTAGAACACATATAAAATAAATTATTAAATCTAATTCATAAATAGGAATATATTTTTATGTAATTACAATCAATAAACGTCAATCTTAATAAAAATTACCTTTACGTAAAATAAACAACAGAACAAAAATCAAGTAGACAGATACTACAGACTTTGTATCTAAATTATACTCAGTAAGTACAGCTTTCCCAGGCCTTCCTCCAGACACTTTGTCCTCTGGTTCTCCTCCACCCTGTGCTATAAACTCTTTAAGAAAATCATGCCTCAGAGAAGCACTCTATTTCTTCAATAGTGCAGAAGGGAAAACATGAGTAACAATTCATATTCTAGAGCAGGAAAGGTAATTTAAAATAGTATTCATATCATCCCTATCGTACTTCTGAATGATATTCAGAAACTCTCTAAAATTTCATTATATGCCTTGGATTTACACAGCCCTAATTTCTTCTTCAATAAATAAGCTCATTAAAAACAATAACATTACTCCTCTTATTAATGAAGCATTACTTTAAATTAATTGGGTGCACATGCTGCAATTCCAAATTTTAATTAATTCCTCTACCAAGCCAATTCTTTCAGAAATTTTAGAGGCAACAAAAACATAAAGGGTTAGAAAATACACAAACTGAATTATACATAATTAAATTTACAAAACAAAATTAAGTCAATACACACTTACTGAATGGCTACACAAAGATGAATAAGACAAGTCTGTCATCCTCAACGATCTGAATAGCTAGCATGGAATTCCAAGTCAAGGGAGCGTTAAACTTAGGTGTATGGAGTATATTTTCAAAGGTACTACCATCCATCTATTATTTTTGAGATTAAGACTTGTAATGAAGACATACAAATCTGAGTTTTAACATGTTTTCAAAAGAAATTATGAGAAAGTCATTCAGAATTGCCAGTAAAAGCGTAAAACCGGTGCTAATATTAATTTTATCATTTAAATCCCCAAGCTCCTTCTCCAAAGCTCTTTATGGTATGGCAAGTGAAGACTACAATTTCCTACAGCATGCTCTGCAAAGTCCCTCCACACATGCCAGCATAAACTACTCATTGAGCATAGCGAAAAGATGGCGATAACACTAGCAAAGAACAGTGTTGTCAAATGGGGTCCCTTGCCTTATTTCCCTGCTTTCTTAAGCATACAGAGACATAAATTTTCCATTACAATGTCTCAAAACATTTATATGAATAATTAAGATGACAATAAAGCTCAAAAAATACTATTCTGAAAGCAGTAAATATCCTACCGTAGTAAATCCTGCCAGAATCACTGAAGTATGCAGCTACCCCTAATACTGCTGAATATTCTGAATCACTGAATGTTATTCAGGCAAATAAAAGTTTTCAATAGTAATGAATTGCATTTATAACTTTTATCATCTTAACATGTGTTTCTCATTTGAGTATCACAGTAAATCCTATAGAGTTTCTAGGGCATGATTTGTCCCAAGTGACAATGTAGGTAGGTGGTATTTGAAAATGTATGTTTTACTCCTGGTTCTATTTTTCCCACAACATTATGCGGCCACTCTTTAAGGTAAAAATATCACTCAATGCAAATGGAAGTTAAAAAGAAGTAAAAGTAAGAGGAACCAATGATCTGTACTTCAAAGCTGTCTGCCTGAAATCTTCAGATAAATGAAGGAAAGGGATCCTATCTTCATGGAAGGAAAAACAATGAGCTTTCATAGATGCTCTGATGACAATGATTTTAAGACACACCTACAATATCACATAAAGAAAATGAGTGCTGACTATTCTTATGAAACTATACTACAATGCTTCTAACCACTTAAAATTGTTCCTCACAATTTTACCCTCTAAGCCATCAAGACCATTATTATTTCTTGTCTTTTTGAAAACAGCCATACTAACAGGTGTGAGATGATAACTCATTGTGGTTTTAGTTTGCATTTTCCTGATGATTAATGATGTTGAGAATCTTTTCATGTACCACACAGGCCATCTGTATGTCTTCTTTGTAGACTGTCAGATCTTGTGCCCAATTTTTAATTGGACTGTTTGTGTGGGATGGCTCGTTTCTTGAAAGAGTACTTCACTATTGTCTGAGATCCTCTAACCCAGCGATAACCATTCTGCACATTTTGAAGCTGGTGTTTTGACTTTAGCATAAGATATTAACGAAATTTTTGCACAACTAGGGTGACATTTTAAATAGCAGTTAAATTTATGTGCTATCAACAATGCACATAACTAATGTGACAATAATATGAACAACTACAAACAAGTTCACACATGTACCAAAAATAGACAACTACAACACTTTCTAGTGCAAAGTGATTCTAAGATGCCACCAATTGCAAGATGCATCTAATTTGGGGGATATTAAAACACGAAAAAACTGTGCACCTCAGAGTGAATAAAATAAGATGAGCTATAATGAAATGCTATGTACATGTCAATCACAGTTTTCCAGGTCTATCAAGCTGAGATAGGGAGTAATACAAATAATTTTCAAAAACTATTTATTTTAATGTAACTCAAAGGATTCAAACATCTATCTCACATCTCCGTCCCACTTTTTCCTCCCTGCCAGTTTATGAGAATACAATGGTCAAAAAGTCAGTTTCTATGTTATCCAGAATAGATGATAAAAAAATAAAACCTGTTGATCTATTATGTCTTCTGAAGCATAGTGTGAAAAACAAAAATATATCCACCATATTGAGATCATAATGCAGTAAATAATATCATAACAAAAGGTATGGCATTTTCTTTCTCTTGAAAGTGAAAGTAGTTAGTCCTAGAAAGCAGAAATGAAAAATTTTGCTCTTCTAATTGAGAGGCAGTTGCTGTATCTTTATGTACACTTATTTTAATGATATGCTACTAAAGCATAGCTTTCTATAAGAACCTTCCTAAGACTTTAGAAATCACATTGAGAAAAAGGCTATACAGCAATATAGAGACATCTTGCTTTAACCATTTTTCTTAATCATTCCAGCAAAAAAGGGGGGAAAGGCTGACTCTCTAATTAAAACTCTATTTTAATTTCCATTAAAATATAAGGATAGCTTTAGGGGTAAGAAAAGAAAAAGTTCATTTTCTACTTAAGTCCCTTTATAAGCATAACTCCTTTAACAGAATAACACTATGTTTGATATATAATTTATTTCCAAATTTTATAACTGTGAGATCAAATGATGCACTTTCACACACCTGAAAGAGGTCCAGCAGGTCCCCATATCCTAGGGGTTTCCTTGCTCTGAGCAGTTTCACTGCATAATTGCAGTTTTTATCCTGGAAAAAAAGAATTAAGCTAGGATACCCCTCTATGAATCACATTAATAGGGGTTAATAAAGGTTTTATTATGATAAATTTTAATGGTCATTAAATAAATTTTAATTCTTGTGAAAGAAATAAAATGTGATGTAGATATGACTGCTATGCACAAAACCCTTAAAGTCTAGTTATGTGAAAGACTGATACTCCTAACAACATTCAAAAGGTCTGAAAATATTTTAAATGATTCAAAAATAGAAAGACAAATAAAAGTACAGCCGGTTTCATATTAAAAGCACATTACAGGAAAAGGAAGTATTGTTCGACAAAAGATACTGGTGTAATTCATTAGTAATTTTGCAAAAGAAAAAAACATCTAGGTCCTTATATCCCCCCATATGTTATTAAGGAAAAAAAAAAACACAGAAAAACATGAAGAAAATTAAAATGACTATCAGCTAAATAGAAGAAGAAGGGCTTTCCTAAGTGGAGAATAACAAATCAGAAAAATAATTTTAAAATGAAAAGCATTTAGATAAAAAGTTAAAAGCTAAATAACTTGAAAAAATATAATAAAAACATGATGAGAAGTATTTTTGCTATTAAAAATGGCTCAAGCAATTTGATAAGGAAAACACAAAAACTCAAATAATATATTCAGAGAAAAATGTTCAACATTAAAAATAAATGTCAATTAAAATGAGAAGTCATTTGCCTGTTCAGTTATCAAAAATTTTTCTAAAATAATGATCTGGCAAAGATGTTATAAAAATGCTCACATATTATTGGTAAAAGTATAAATGTTTATCTTTTCAGAAAACAGTGTGGTGACAAATTCCAAGACCGTGTTCATATACTTTAATTTAATAATTTCAAATTCTACAAATTTATTTTTAAAAACAATTCTAAATAATTAAACATACTGAACATAAAGGAATGGTTACATAAGCCACAATCACTTGCTAAAAAATTATGGAGCAATTAAAAAAATTAGAAAAGATGTCATCAGAGAAAAGTATTTATGATATAATAAAAGGGAGGATACAAATTAAAAATTTTTTTTAATTCAAGGACAAAATAATAAATAAGAACACATTATATTGTAGAGAAATCTGTGAGCATGGCATTAGTTACAGCCCACTGTCTTCTAGCCTGGATTATACAAATAGCCTACTGACAGACCTCTGCCTTACTACTGGTATACTGAAATGTATTTTCCACACTGCTGTCAGAGTAATTTACACAAAAATATCATTATGAAGGTGTTACTTCCCTGATTCAAACTCTTCCCATAAAGCTGTTATAACTGTCACACAATGTCAATACTTTAAACAGTGTATCCAAATAGACCTTTTTTATACCTCATGTGTTACGTAATCTCCTTTACTTATTGCTCATATAACTTGTCTGGCTAACTCCTTTTCAAGCTTCAAGACTCAGCTTCGGATTCCCAGGCTGGATTAGGTGTCTTCTCTATGTTCCCGTAAGAAGCCTGTCTATATTCCCATTTAGCATTTATTACACAGCATTAGAACTGTGCGTATAGGGTCTGTCTCCTTCTTTACTCTGTTATCTGGCTAACATGAGTGAAAAATGACAAAATTCACATACTCAAAAATCCTAACATGTAAAATTAAAGAGAGGTAGAAAAATTTATTAGAGGCAGCATGAAGAGACTTACTTGCATTTTAGAGTGATTCATTTATTACCCTACATGTAATGAGGGCTTACTCTTTCCCATGTAATATGCTAACTACTAGCAATATATGAAGAATAAGTTACTGATCCTGCTCTCAGGAAGTATGTCACCTGGAAGGGAAAATTTGTGGCAAAGGACTTCAGAAAGCAAATGGAGGTGCAGGTTAGATAAACAGGATGAATGGCACAAACATACTTTTTAAGTATTCTTCTTGTATTTCCTTATAAATTTTAAGTGAATTATATTACCCATCTTCATATCTCCCCTAGAGATTCTACATAATTATTTCCTTATTAAGAATATGTTGTAATGTTTATAAAATCTCACAAGTATAGTTATCGATGACAGAAATACTAAAGTCAGCAGATAAATTATCTTTTAACATCAGAAAAAAATGCCAAAGTATATTTATCCATTGCTACTTAAAGTAGAGACCTGTTAGTAACAAGACCATGTAGATATGAAAAAAGATGAGGGAAACTGTGTGAGAAAAGAAGAACACAAGTGATACATATGATTATATATGTAAAAATTCTAGATGTACACTCACAGTAGCTGAAAGCAGCCATTGGTAGATGTAACCATATGTGTGGGGTAGGAGTTAAATATACAATTTTAAAATATGACCACATTGATTTCCTTGTTTCAAATATTTATTCAAAAAGCAGATTCTCTGTTTATGTAATTTTTGTATAACACAAGCCTCTCAGTCAATTTCAAGTATATTGAGAGTTGGGATAATAAAGACAATTGTAACTATATAGTAGTCAAATATAAGATTAAGGCATTTGGCCTTATAAATGAAAAACTTTGTTGCTATCTCTCATTTTGCAGAGTTTTATCTTTAAAGAAAAAGGAAATTTTGAGATAATGATCTGTATATTTGAATCAATGCTGACATTACCTGGCATAGCATTCCCACTTATGTCAGCATTCATGACAGCAGTGAAAACAAAGAAAAATAAACATTAAAGAAGGATGCTTAAGAGAAGGGGAGATGTAAAGCAAAGACTTATTCCGCAATGTAAATAACCTTCCCTTGGAAAATAAATCTAAGAAAGTGAAGTTGGCTAGAAATCTATGTTGAGTATCACTGGTCCTAATTAAGGGCTCTGATTTTTATAGCAACCTTTTATATTTTCTGAATATGCAGAGATATCTGAGAATTCAATATCCCATCTCTTTTGAGACTCAATTATTTGCTATCTTTACCATCCATTATGGCACAAAAGTAACTTAAAGTTTACAGCACTACAGAGAAGCACTTCTCGAAATAAAAAAAAAGTTAACTAAAAATGTTTCTTAGTATGAACTTTACTCTGACTTAAGCAGTTTATAAACTGTATACTGACTAATTTAAACTCCTTGTTCTTATGAGCCTTTGAGTTTCAATATGACAGTGGTCTAAAATCTATATATTTTTAGGTATCATTTGTTATAAATATTTGGTAAGAAATATTAGGAAAAAGTTTAAATGCTAATATACCTCCTCAAGAACATGACTCTGGATACTACAGATATTAAAGCATGAACTATTAATTGTACAGGTGTAAAGATTTGTTATAGCTTGATTGAATAAAGCTAACAAGATGATTTAAATAGCCCACCTATATATTAAATGCATACTGAATGAGATGAAATTTTTCTTATTCATCTTTAAAATTAACTAATTAGACATTTTACTTGGTATAGAACTATAACAACCAGTGGTCCTCTGAAGAAATCAGTCTCTTTAAAAAAAAATCTTCCATCAACCACAGATGCAATGAAAACTTCTTTTATTGGAGAATAATTAAGGACTTACCATGGTAACCGCAACAATAGTAGAAAAAGTAAATATCTGTAATGCTATTCTAATATTAGCTACGACAATTTCCAACTTAAAAATGTCCATGTCATAATCTATCTTTTAACATTAATTTCCTCACAGTAGCTAATCTACCCACCACCATACATCTCCCAAAGGCCACTTGCCCATCCCCCCCACCCAACCATACATACCTTCGCCTTTACCCACCACTTGCACTATACCCCTTTGCAAAATGCACACAGAGCATTCTTCAATGCTGCGAAAAATGTTATAAAACTATTTGGTGCTTTGAGAGACTGTTCAAATTAGAGAAGTAGCTATGAAAAACAGATGCAGTTTAGGAGAGCTAAACCAAAGGGCAAATTTCCAGCAAAGCTGAGAAGGCTAAGTGAAATCCACTCATCTCCTACCCTTAAACTGCTCCCAAAAGTCTTCATTTCATTTTGCAACACTCTTTGAAATTCCATTAATGAAGTGATTTATTGGTATCCTTTTTTAAAAATGTAAAAAAATTTATGAGAGCTAAAGAGATTCTTTACTATCTGGATTCTTAATAAGATTAAAATTAACTTAATAAGACTGCTTTTCTATAACTAACTGAGACCAACAGCACTATTCTAACTGGAAATGTAGATTGAGGGATCAGGCAAGTAAAAACTGGTTAAGCATAAACACTTGGAAGAGAGTAGCTAGTGTGGAAACCTCGCAATACCACAGCAGCACACAGCAGCAGGAAGAGCATGGGCTCTGAACAGCCCTGGATTTAAATATGGGTCTACCACTTACCATGCGACCTTAGACAAGTGATTTAATCTCTGCATCCCAATGTGCTCTACTATAAAATAAGAACTTTAATTCCCCACAAAGTTGTTTCCTTTTCTATGCTCATTTTTGAGGCAAGAACAGGAAGGCACCAAAGAGAGGAAGTAAACTGAGTACCAAAAGGGTGCCAAAGAGAAACTCTAGAATTCCTCCTTGAAATGTAAGAAAATGCATCTGTCTTCTTTTCTCCACCCTACTCCTATTCTTTCTTCATGACCATACTGTCTTGTCCCAGGACTCAAAACTCATACAAGTACTACTAAATTTATAATGCTACATTATGACCTGCTTATATTAAAGATAAAATAGATCTTGGAAGGTGGACTGAGAATCTTCCATTAAATCAATACAATAAATATTAAGTGAATGCCTTTTATGGTTAAGATGTATCTTAGGTAATAAACAAGAGTAAAGGAAAATGCAAAGATGTCTAAGAAAAATCCTTGCCTTTAAGGAATTAGTAGTTTTAGCTTTCTGATTTGAGAGACACTTATAGCATTCATCTCTGGGAAACCCAATTAATTCATAAGTTAGGGACTCTTACATGTTCCTTACATTATGAATAGCACTTTAAGGCATAAGGAAGAGATGCTAAAGAAAACTGATTTTTTTTAAAGATTCTACTGTTAAGATTTACTGTCAGTCAAATCTTCATTAATTGTTGAATTTTTAATGCAAAAAATTACCTGCCAAAATTTCGGTGTTTCGTGCAGCTATTGTTTTAACTTTTATTATTCCTGATTCAGCAGCCTGCAAGAATAAAAATAATTAGAACATAAAACTTACTATCAACACAAATTATCTAGGGGAAAAAAATCATATATGATAGATAAAATCTTGAGCCCTGCCACTATTATCTTGTTTACTTCCACAATTTCAGATACTAAAGTCTAGTAGTGACATATACATTAAAAATGTAATAAAATATGGTCAATTTGATTATTCACATGCAAACTCTGCACTATAGCATGCTGCCTTTCTCTGCCTCAAGGCACATTAGGAAGACTCTAACCCCTCATGAATTTAAATGTTTACAAAATAAAAAACAGAAACAAAGCCCAATGAAAAAAACTGGGTTTCTCTTCCCCATTTCACATCTCCCTCCCCACCATAAAATAGTTACAAAAACACTCCAAAATCCAGTAGAACTGTTTGGGATTAGAAGAGAATGGACAACCAAGAACTTTGTTACTACTTTTAGGTTACTTTTTTTTAACATCCATAAGTTTTCATAAGGTGTCTAAAATGCTTCACTGTAAGTATGTTTAGCTGGTAGTACTTAGAAGTCATATAACATTTTACACAATGCCACAGATGGGTGCTGAACAATACAGTATGCATTGGCTACACATGGCTCCTAAACAAATACTTTATATGTGGCGAGACTGAATTGAGCTGTGTGCTCTAAGTATAAATATAAACTAGATTTTGAATGCTCAGTATGAAAAAAATAATGTAAACTAAAACCCTTACTCTGATTAAATGTTGAAATAATAATATTTTGAACATACTGTGTTAAATAATGTATATTATTAAAATTAAATGTTTTTCTTTTTAATGTAATTTAAATTTACATATATGGGCTGCATTTGTGGCCCACATTATATTTCTATTGGGCATGTAGACATATAGTATTAATACATAACCTTCATCATAGAAACTCAGAACATTTTTAGTATCAAGAAAACACACCTATTTTATACTTATGTGGTCTCCACACCTTCAAAAATAATACATAAATACTCATAAGTTATATGTGCAAGTTTTCCTATTAATTTGCTTGCTTCTTGCTCATTTACTTTGTTATCTCTTACTGCTCTCTAAGAGAAAACTGTTAGCAGGCTGTTATTTCTTACTGCTTTCTAAGAGAAAAGTGTTAGCAGGCTGTAAAAGGTTTAATAGTAATTGTGGAAGAATACCAGTGTCTTATGGGTTCTTAGTTTGAGGACCAGTGGATTAAGGCATCAAATAAATAACACATTGTAGGCTATACTATTATGTGTAGTAGCAGATCTTTGTCATTTGGTTGGCTTCCAAGCATATGAAGTCCTTGCCTATGTTTAGAGAATTCCCATCTTCATGAGTCTTGATATAAAATAGAGCCTATCTTCCACTATTAAAAACCAAAAATGTCAGGGACTTGCTTTCCCACATGCTTATCCAAATAGATACATCTGCCAAGAACTTTTAATATGGAGGCAATGACACAGAAAAACAGAGACAAGAGAATTCTTTCTGACGACAGCAACAGTGCAGGTAACGACTAGTTTGCAAGGGCAGTGACCCAGTGGCAGCTGGAGCGGCCAGCACAACCAGTAGCACAATCTGGGATCCAGGCACCGCTCAGCAGGTACAGCATTAATTGTCTCAATGGTAGGAGTTTTGCTGTGGTTCTGGTTGTTGAGCCTCCCTTTGTTCCTATACCTTTTCTAAGGCTGGCTCCATCTAGTCTTCTACCAATGTTCCATCAATAAACTTCATTTCTGCTTAAATCAGCCAAAGTCAGCTTTCATTGCTGAAAACTAAAAACCCTAATGGATACAGGAGAACTGACTTCTACCATTTTAAGAAATGGCAATGGCCCAAATTAAACAGTTATTAGCAGAAAAATATAGTCAAAACAAATTATTTCAGGGAAAGATAATTGATTTTCTGATTATCTGTGACAGTGCGTATCAGAAATACCAGAAGCTTAAAAAATCGTGATGCCCAAGTTCCAACCCTTTCCATGTTAAATCAGAATGACTGCCAGTGGGAGCCAGGCAGCACTAGTTTTTAAAATTCTCAGGTGATTCCAATATGCAACAAAATTTAGGAGGCCACTGCAACAATACAAGAAAGAGATGGTAGTGGGCAGGCCCAAAGCGACAATGACTGAGATGGTAAGAAGTGGTCAGATTCGGGTATACTTAGATGTACAAACCTTAGCAAATTTACTACTGTAAAAATTAAAGAACACTGAAATTATTATTGTATACTTTACACACCCATCTCAAACTCACTTGGGTAAATTTCTTACTGGGCTAGCTGAAATTAATCAGGGCTCACTGAGATTTCTCCCATCATCATTTTCAAATATTCAGCCTCTTCCCCTTCTCACTATGGCTCTATGTACCCCCACATATGCTTAAATTCAGTATTTCATTTGGCTTCAGGGTCAAGAGAGATTGATCAGATAGAACCATCATAAATACCAACGTATGTGTCCTTCCCAAGTTCTAGTCAGCTTGTCCTGAACAGTTTCCAAAATCAGTCCTGTAGCATGCCATGTGTTAGATGTCAGTAAAGGATTTCAGATTTGCCAGACATTATTTTGATTTCCTGAGATAAATAACAGTTGACCCATATATGTGTCATAAATAAGTATAAACAGGTTACAAGTATAAAATATGTTGAATAAATATTTTTATACAGATACACAGTAAGGAAAAGGAATAGGAGTTTTTTATACTAGTTCCAAAATAATAAAGTGTTTTAAAAGACATACAAGCAGTATTTTCATTTCTAAAGTCAAGAAATAACCAACAGGACTGTTTGTGGCCTTACACATAATTAAACCTGTATTACTGCTTCTCATTTTTTACATTCAATTATCATACTTTGAAACTGTATCATCCTATTCTCACAGGCAACCTATGTTGCTAGGAAGCTTCACTACCAATGTTTATTTGCAACACCTGTATTTCCAGTCCTTCTAAATACTGCAGGCTTACTTTATATCTACATCTTCCAGACAGTCCTGCATAAATAGAGGTAGCAGACTCAGATCTCCTTCTTTTTATCAAGGACTATCTATGTGAAGAAGAGACTTCTTGCTAAAAAGTATCCCCTACTCTGATCAGATACTTTGTATATCCAATAGGGGAACTACTCAGCTGTAAACAACTATTTTTTCTGGAATTGGCCCTCATGAAAAAAAAAAACTGCAAATTCTACAGGCTTGGAAAGGGATGACATAGATTAAGGTGGGTAGTCTAGTATCTCTATTCTGAGAGCAAAATGTGAGTTGGGAAAGAAAGCCAAAGTCTTAAGTACTCTGCAGCATTCAGTACTTGTTACTCTTAAAATTAATCTTGCTCAAGAAGTATATTTTCTCTTTCTCAAACAGACACGCCACCAGGGTTTTTGAATATCAAAGCTAGCGGCAAAAAGAGCAGAGACGAGAGAATGCTGATTCCTTTTCCAAAATCACGGAGAATATCCTCAGTCTCACTTCTCATTTAATCTTCCTGGACAATCTCATAATTCCACATTTTCGATTACTTTTGAAATGCAGAAGATTCCTAAATCATATTCTTTGACTTCTAAATTATATTCTTTACCTTTTCCTTACTTGTCTCCTCAACTATAGGATTTATTAACCTAGATGTTTAAAAGGCACCTTAAATTCAAGATACTCAAAACAGATGCCACCTCCTCTTATGCACCATCCCCAGCCCTGACCCTGGCCCCAGAAAAGCCTGTTTCTTCTTCCTATAACCTCCACTTTTCTGAACAGATGCAGCATCCATCCAGTCACTGACAAGATATCTGGGGGTTCTCCCTAACCCACAAAGGCTGTATCGTGAACATATCTTGTATTCTTTCTTCTCAAATCCTACTTCTACATCTTAGTTCATAAACTTCTCATTATCAACCCAAAATAAGAGATCTATTTACAATTTTATCCCCCCTCCAACCACTGTCTCAGCACCCACCCCTACTAGTGTTTCTCAAAACTGAGTGGTCTAAGAACACCTTTTAGAAAAGGGAGTAAAAAATCTCATGGACCTACCCAGTATCTGACAAATTTAAGTATGCGTAAATAAAATTAGGAATATACTCCTTGTTTTTACAGCTTTTAAATTACAAAGCCAACAAATTCCCAAATTAAGTACAAACCCAAATTAACACTAACTGAATGTGACAAACAATGCTTTGCTGAAATTAAGCCACTGCTAACAACATGCAGATAGCTGCAGACTCCTGGTGCAGGTTCTTCCAATTCAGGCACTCTATAGTATCATGAGCAAAGACAGCAATCATTTCTTCCATCACTTACTTCTATAGCAACTACTGAAAAGCCTTTCCATCCTTACTGTCTATAAACTGTACCTGTAATACTTTATCCCAGTCATCTCATTACATGTCTGTTTCTCTAGTCAGGCTGTAAGTCCCATAATGATTTATGTTTATATTTCATTCATCTCTCTGTATTACTGATGTCTGTCATAGTGCCTAGCATAGTGGTAACTACATGAGAAATGTTTCCAAACAAACAAATGAGACGTTCTAAATAACAGGACAGACTTAACCTCCAACTAGCTGAGAAATCTAGAGGAATTTTGATCCAGAGATTCACAATGCCATCAGGCACTTGATTGTGCTTTCACTTCTCTGCCATTCTCTTGGTCCTGGTTCTGTTCCATGGGTAGGTTCCTCCTCAAGCTGCCTCTAATCCTGGCAACAAAAATAGCTGCAGCCATTCTACATCTCACAACTTTATATGACACTAGATGGAGAGAAAGAGTTATCTTACAGTAGCTCCTGAGGAAGAAAGGAAACTTCCCTTTTCCAGGAGCACTCATGGGCATTATATGACCAGCAGAAATGAAGGTAGGGGCGGGGAGGATTTTAACTGATTAAACTAATCAAGGTACCCTGGAGAAAGAAATGAGATTAATTCACCTAAGTCCAAAGGATTGTAAATGAAGGAAGAGTAAGAAGGAATGGATGCTAGGAAGGGAATTAACAAATGTCTACTATTAGAATTATGTACAAATTTACAAGAGCTACACAAATTTAAATGCTGCTTTCCTTCACCAAAGCTCCTACGTTTTGATTTTTTAAAACATATATTTTTCACAACACCTTTAAGAGTAGAGCTTCAAAATCAAAACAAATTTACCAAAGGTCCAAATTAATTATTCTGAAGCCATAGCACAAAACAAGAGTTAAAGAAGAAATGTGAAATGCAAATTACTGGCAAATTAGGTTGAAAAATGTACCCATAAGACACCACGAAGGTATAGAGCTGCCTGAGTACCTACAATTTCAGATGTAAAATCAAGAGATCTAAAGTCAAGTCCACACTTGGGAACACTTAATAACTCTAGAACACTCCCTAGAGGACAATATACTCATAAAACAATTACTACATTGAAACCAAAATATTTTCTTCTGTAACATGCAATTAGCCTGTAATCCCAAAGCTTTGAAAAATATGTACCTATACGGTATCCTATTCAAAACCTCTGGACTAAAAAAAAATAAAAACCTCTAGCTTCTAGGAAACAAAAAATTTTCTTTAACATATCAAATGAATGACTGAAATGCAGATTACATGTGGATAGCTAAAAATATATATGTGGTGTGCCTATATATTTGGTATCCCCTTTCTTTTCTAAAAAGTTAATAAGCAAGTATCTAATTAGGACCTCCTAAATATACAAATGCTTGGCACTATGGTGGATAAAAGAATAAACTAGATCCAAAACTGGTCCTAAAAGGCTATTTATAGAGAAAAAAAACTAAAATAACTATAACAGAAGTTAAAATATAAGAGTTACAAGGAATAAGCTTAAGTGAAGTTAAGAAAGCAAAGGGAAACATACTAGCTTGAAAATTCTGGGCAAAAGCTGCAACTGGTTTACTTTAGCAACTAGCTAGTACATGACACACAGCAGGTATTCAAAAATTACTTCATGAATAAATGACTTAAGTAAGTGAATGAGGGAAGAAATTAGAAAGCTTTCTGTAAAGTTGGTTCATGCATACAGCAAATGGATGAGCAACATTTAAAGTGGAATTAATAAAAGGATTTTAATTTCAGAAAGAGATGGGAGGAGGTGATACCAGGCTGGCAAAAGAAACCCAAGAAGCCATAACATGAAAGACAGAAGCAGTAGGGCATATTTGGAGAATAAATAGGAGGCAAAACAGTTTGGCTGAAGTATAAAGGCATATGAGGAAAGGTGAGGGTGATAAAGCTGGAAAGGAAGGGTGGAAAGATCAATAGGGTCTTAAATTCTATGCAAAGAAGTTCTGTAAGTACAGAATAGCCACTGAGAGTGTCTGAACTGCTTAAGTATATAATCTGGTGGTATCATATAGAATGATTTGTCTTTTGTGCCATTACAGCATATCAAAGGCCAGGTATGGGATTGAAACCTGGAACTAGAAGTGCAGCTGAGAAAACACAGAAGGAAGAGGTACGTTAGAAATTACACAGCTGGAAGAGAGTTGAGGGAGACAAGATAGACAAACATGATGAAAGTAAGCAACAGTGATAAATACTATTAACAAAACAAGTGAAATGAGAGGAAAAGACAAGTTTTGAGGAAAATAAGTCCACTCATAAAAAGTTCTACTGAAGTATGTGAAAGATATTCTGGTAGATGTGTTCAACAGCTGGAAACAACACAGACCTCAGGTCAGTAAAGAGAGCATAGTTAGTGAATTAGATTTAGGAGTCATTAGCATTGTGGTAAGGCCAGAAACAATGCAAGAAAGTGCAGAACAATGATAAAAACAAGTATATTTTAAAGGCATTTACAGCATGATATAATGGAAAGGAGAGGAGTTAGAGATGGACACACATGGATTCACATGCCAGTTCTTGTGCTTTCCAGTTTTATTACTTTATGCAAAACACTGACACTCTCTAAACCATAGTTTCTGTATCTTTAAAACTGAAATGGCATGTTGCAATAGAATCAATGGACGCAAAGTTCCTAGTCTCATGGAAAGACAATATTTTACTCAATCTTTGTGAAGATAAAGACAGTTTTTCATTCATTTTTGTATTTTCCACCACACTTTACACTTAGGACACTAATAAACTTCTATTAAATTGTAAAAGCAATAGCAAAAGCCAGTATTTCATACATGGTTAAAAAGAAGCTATACTTTTTATATAAAAGAAAGTAATTCCATTTTTGAAGTATGTCTTCCTTTTTGGTTTATAAGCCAGGAACAATGTCTTTTATTTCTTCTATATTACCAAAAGCACAGTCTAATAATCATATCAACCTATTAGTTTTGACTAAAAATGTGTTTTCATTGGTCTTCACTCTCTATTCACTGTCTATATGAAAGTAAAAACACAACAGTCAAAAACTTAGTAAAAACCAAACTATTCTGTTTTATAATTTATCAATAAATTTCAGTGGTTATGGCACTCTCATAAATACATAAAACATGTTATAGACTAATCAAAAACTTTTTAAAGAACTCTCCTTGCAAAATGCTCTTACAATACTGCAATAACATAACAAAATTTCCCTAGATGTCCTAGTGAAAAAGTTGCTGCTTATATTACTCTTTAAGTTAACATCTAAACTATATATCAGAAGAAAACAAATTTAATGAGACCTGAGGATTCTAATGTACTTTTTCTGGAATAAAGTCAACAGCAGCATAAACAGAAAGAGCAGAGCCAAAAACAAAGGCCACTTGCATGTGTACACAATTATCTAAAACTGTATTAACATAAGAAAGTAAGTCTTGGACAAAATGACTTATAACCACTCACCACACTTATCATATTGTTCTGACTAGTGTTAGCAAGTTTTTTTAAATCAGTTAAGAAAACTATTTAAGTATATAAAACACGGATTTATTCTATTATGCTTATGAAGGAAAGAACACAATTGGTTGCATTATGAGCAAACCAATGTCTACAGGAAAAACACTAGATGGTACATTATAAAATACTAAACAAAACAGCACCACAATTAAGCATGTAAACATTATCTAGCTCTCGTTCTCCATTGTCTTAAGGTCCTGAAAATGAGATCTTCTCCCCACCAGAACAGCCAAATGACTTGGGCCTCTTTCCCTAAATTGCCAGTTAAAGGGAGAATTCTGTCACAGTAAATTGAAGGCATCTCTTTCACCAAGGGTCCTCTCAGTCAGCTAAGACATAAAAACACTGAACACTGAGGAACTCTACTATAGACACCTTTGCAAGTCCCTGCCAACCAACTTCTACAAGGCCTGAATAGGCAAAAGGAAACTTAAAGTTCAAAGCCTGGGAAAACTACTTATCTTTTTTATGTACACCCTTACTGATTCTACTTCATTAAAAACAGAGAAAAAAAATCTATCCAAAATGCTAATTCTGATCACCTCAAATCAAATGGGACTTCCTTCTCTTTCCTCTTCTACTACCCACTCCCTAAACTTTATCATCCTTTAGTGAAGCATTAGAAATCTGAAATCCAATATCCCCACTATTGTCCCAAGCCTTCTCTAGCTCTCTAGCTCTCTCCCTAACCCCATTGCTTTTTTATTAAATTGGTACCACTATTCCATCTTCTCCCAAAGTTCTGCTCCATTTCCTTTAGGAATCCAACCTAGATCTCACAGTCTATCTTCATTTCAACCACTCTTCCTGCCAAGACTCTTAAGAGTTCCAAGTCAATTTCTTCTCTTCTTCTCCAAAGTGATTTACTACTCCCCTCAAACTTCCTACCAATCACTTCTTTCATCACTATTCCTAGCAGTAAGCTTGTTTCCTAACTTACCAAGAAAACAGAGGCCATAGGCCAAACTGTCCACAACTCCCTGTCTCTCCACTATGCACCTCATTCAAATTTATCATATTCAAACCCATTTTTCCTTTTCCCTTCCTCTCTCAGAAGATAATGTGTCCCTTCTCAGATTGAAAGCCAGTTCATTTACTTATGTCCTCAAACTCCAGCTTTCTCAGGAATTGGCTCTGGTGAGTATGGTCTTTCTGTCGCATACCCTTAACCTCTGTCTGCCCAGCTGCCTCTTCCCCTTTAACGTTTTTGTTTCCTCCAGGTCCTTTTTTAGCTGAGTATGTTCATTCTATACACTCTTCCTGCCCATCTTACCTACACCCACAGTTTCTACTATCATGTATTAACTGATACTCCTAAATATGAAACCCCCCTCTTAAGTACCAAACCATCATTGTCAAACACCTACTGGTCAGTTCCACTTGGATGTCACACACAAATCTTAAACTTAATATAGTCATCACTACTCATTTGCCCAAGAACATTTCCTATATCCTTTCTCTTAGTGATTTCTCCACTCAATTTCCCAAGCCAAAAAACTGGGAGGCATCATAGATTTCTCTCTATTATAGGAAAGGTCATTATGCCCTGGTAATTTTACCTGCAAAATCTCTTTTCAATCCATACTCTCTCTTTTACCCATGCCCACAACAGTGCAAGCAACATCCTGTCTACTTCTACTGCAACCTCAACTCAGACAATCATCACTTTTTAAAATTTGCTCTCTTTGTCTCAGTCTCAGTCTCCTCTAATTCTTCCCACCAATACTATTATGATAATGTTACTAACTATGAATTTGATATTACTGTCTCTTAAAAAGCTTTAATGGCTCCCAACCATCTAAAATGAAATTTATTTTACATGGAATATAAACATGTACTATTTCCTCTGCCTACAATGACCCCCCTTCCCCAAACCCTTCTTCTGTTGGCTAGCTTCTATTTATCCTATTAAGACTAACTCAAGAATTACAAACACTGACTATGCTTACAGAGTCAGATTCCCCTCTGTTTCCACACAGCAGTACCACCTGCAAACAAGAAAATAACCAAAAAGTTTTTATTCATTAAATACATAAACATAAAGCTTCAGAGGTTACTACCTCTGAAGGTCACTAACAATTATATTAAAATGATTTACAAAGCTTTTATTTTTAAGACAAGGAAAAAATATTTCATACAAATATTCCAGAACAGATTAGGAAGTACACTTGTGCTAAAAAAAGTTATAGTGCTGAAGCATGAAAATTTACTAAGAACTAAGAAAAATAAGCAGGAAGATAAAAAGAGGAAGGAATATATTGATGTCATATCATTACTACCTTTATTATAAAATGAAATCTTAGAAAATAAAAAATAAATTTTATTATAGAATGAAATTTTAATCACTATAAAAACAATTTAATATGCAAAGGGTAGACTTATAAATGAAAACAATTAAGATGGAGAAAACTACATAGAAAGTGCAAATAAGTAAATATCAGTAAATAAGACACTAGCCTTTTACAATACTCTTTTCTTCTGTTTTTCCAACTGACTGAAATATTTAAAAATCCAGCTTATCATTAATTTTTTAAAATTATAGCCAGCTGGAGAAAGACAAGTACCAAATGATTTCATTCATTTGTGGAGTATAACAATAAAGAAAACCTGAAGGAACAAACCAGCAGCAGACTCACAGACTCCAAAAAGGGACTAACGGTTACCAAAGGTTGGGGAGTGTGGGTGGGGAGGGAAGGAGAAGTGGATTAAGGGGCATTATAATCAGCACTCACAATATAGGTAGGTGGCCGGGAAGGCAGTACAGCCCGGAGAAGACAAGTAATGACTATAGCATCTTACTACACTGATGGGACAGTAATTGCAATGAGGTGTGGTGGGGACTTGATAATATGGGTCAATGTTGAAACCACAATGCTGCTCATGTGAAACCTTCAGAAGATTATATATCCATATTATCTTAATAAAAAAAATTATAGCCAAGCAGTACAGCCAAAAAAGTAGAAATTACTGAAATCTTAAGATAAAGACTAAATATAGAATGTCTCACTTCATTCCACCTCGTTTAAAGTTCTGAGGAAGGAGACACCCCTTACAGGGCACACAGGCACTTAGCACTTTATTAGTTCTTGAGTAGCCTCATATGTAGTTCAGAAGGAATATTTTTGAGTAATATCTGTGAAACTACTGAGAGTGTTAACTACCTAGCAAACCTGTACAGATAAAAAAGCTTCTTATACTTAGAACGGCTTTGCCTTAGGGTTTACCAGCACCCCCTTCCCCAGGAAATAAAACTAAAAACTTAACAGTTTCTTATAGAACAAAAGGCAAAATTTGGCCAAAATAAGATTACTAGGAAAAATTTAATTCAACCAAAATATTTCTTGAAAGTCAAGTCTCCCTCCGAAAACATCACTGTAGACTGATTACTCCTCCATTCTTGCTTTAAACTTATGACACAGTCAAGGTCATTTTTCAATTCCTAAAGTAGGGCCCTAAGCTTGTTAGAAGTGTCCATGTGTTAAGGAGTCAAGGCTTTTACATTCAACACATTTTTATGATGGAGCATGTACTACATATGAAATTATGTACCAGAAATAATCACACCAAGAATTATTTTTGCAATTACCTCAAAGACTGTGTGCAATTACGAAACATCTCTTAAGCCAATGTTCAATTGAAAAAGCTAACAAAGAAGTTTCTGGATTAGGTGGATTGAGTTCTACAACTTTGTTAAGTTACCTGTTTGGAACTCTGAATGCATTTTCCAGTAGAATATGGTAATAAATGGCAATTACATTCCCAAGCTAGACCACAAAGGCCTATAATATAGAAGAATCACAATTTTTACATGAATTATAACAGTTCTATTAATTATTGTTAGAATTACAAAACAGGATTTCACATGTCTAAATGAGAGCACTTCTCTTACAGTTAGAACAGCCTAAGTCTTTCAAGTTACTTGCTGTAACTTTCAACAGAAGATGATACAAAGGAAATGATGAAAATCAGTATCAAAACAAGCTATGGAATATCTGAAATAAAACATCCTTTCAATGTGGCACCTCTGGTTTCCATCACTGGGTAGTATTTGCTTACTTTATTAAAGACAGACAAGCCAGAAACTGATAAGACCAAATGCACTTACAAGAAAAGTTGAAGTTACTTGGAAGCCTAAGACCCAAACTTTATTGGCTAAGTTCTACTTACAGAATCTTATAATAATAATGACAAAACATTTAAATAAGTATGAAAATATTTCAAAATCCTTTGGTGAACTTTTAAGGCAAACAGTAAATGAAACTGCAGGTGTACCAAACTCTGCATGAAATTGGAATAAAAAAATACAAAAAAAGTTGTGCTAAAATACAAAAAGAAAATCACTGAAATGGCTTATTTCTGAAACGAGGCAAAAAATTGAGCTGCTTTTTTAAAAGTTTAAGAGAAATAAATGGCATCTTATGAGAGAAAGCCAATAGGGACTAAATATTAAAATTTTCAATTCAGGAAATAGCTGGAAATTTTAATTTATATTATTGTTTTGAGCCTCTTTAATAATACCCTTTTTGTTCTGACGACTTAGCATAATCTAAGAGCAAGATGCACTGCTGTATTGCAAGGTGTATTACCTTTGACTCTAAATCCAAACTTCCCATTACAGAATTGCTCAAAACAAGCGTTACTGTGGGTCTTCCATACTCGTCCTAGATTAGGTGTCTCTGGATTGTTAGGACTTCATGGGCCGACACAGAGTTAAGCTGCACGGCACATGACAAAAAGGAAAGCTACTTACAAGTAAGTGATATATATTATAAACGTGAAGGAGCACACATTTTGCCACAACGACATTAGCATTTAGAAGCAACCTAAGTGTTCATTTCTGGCTTGGCTAGTCACTCTTAGCTGAATTGGCTGAGCTGGCTCACTCCGCGAACTTCGTTCCTCAACCCGAAGGAGAGTAGAGAAAATCAAAGCTCCTCAGACCTTTCCAAAGAAAACTATAAAAAGCGCTTGTGAGACAACCCACCGACTCAGTGATCCGGAAGTGAGGGCCAAATGAAAATTCAACCGGACAGGACGTGGAAGTGGAGGGCTGCGTCCCACAGGACCTCGCGCGCTGACAGCGCCTTCTCCCGACGTCGCCCGCAGCTTACCTCCTTGACAGGTGGGAATTTCTTCTTGCATTCCAGAGACAAGGCCCGTAGGTCGCTCTGCATGTTCTCAAGCAGCTTCTTCACTGCCTCGGGGCTGTTGGTGCCGGACATGATCCACCAAGATACGAGCCAATTTCTGAGCGGCGCAAACTCCGGCACCGTCAGCTCCTTGGGGCTACAGACAGCTCCCTTCCAGCACCTCCGGCCGTGCCGCAGCCCGCCGCTCGGGCTCCACGGGGTCCGGCCGGGCCTGGGCTGCGAGCCCGGAGAGTGCCCGAGCGACCCAGCAGCCTTCTCACAGCTCCCCCGCTCTTCTCCGAGGCGCTCCCCGACGCCGCCCCGCCCCGCCAGGCTCCCCCGGCTCTGGCCGAGGAGCCTACCAGGCGGGAAGGTCCCTCCCGCTGCCGCGGGGCCCGGCCACGCCAGTCGTCACCAGCCAACCTGACGAGAAGCTTCAGCGTTAGCTTCCCCTGCTCCCCAGGATCGCCGACGCCATTAGCCCAATCGCCCACAATTCCGAGCGCGGCCGGGACACGTCAGCAGCACTTCCGGACATCGCGGCCACCGTCCCCGCCGTGGCCAATCCGGGAGGCGAGCCGCCGGCGGGGCGGGGGTGGGGGCGTGGCCACGCAGGGGTCAGGCCCGCTCCCTGGCCGCACAGCTGTGTCAGACTCGACGCGACGGTAGGCTTCAAGCTCCACCTTTTTACAGATTCGCTTCCTTTTCGCTGACAAGTGTGTGAACGCAGTCCTGGGTACTCCTTGGCCTATCTCTGCGCACGTTTGTGTTAAACTGTAACAGTTTGCTTCCGTTTGGATTAATATTCTTCTGTCTTGTCCCTCTTCCGTCCCCCAGAATCTCGGCTAGTGGCCTTAAATCAACGCTTACCTCCAGTTAAGCCCCGCGCCCCTCCCCCGGACCTAAATTGCAGTCCCTTCAGGTTGTACTAAAATTAATGGAGGATTAGTCACTTATTTTCCTAATCTGTAAAATGGAAGGTAAAGCTGCCCCTCTGTTCCAAACTACCCGCTAGCTTCCCACTTCACCCAAACTAAAAAACTAAATTCCTCTGTTTGCCTGCCAGGCACTGCACGATCTGACCCGCCTCCTCGCTGCCTTTCTGTCTCGCAGCCAACAGGAAAGTTTCCGAAGCCTTGGGATTTTTTTCCCCTGTTTTAGTCCCTGCCGAATCTCCAACGCCTAAAACAGTGCATGACACACAATAGCTAATCAATAAATACTTGTTAAATGAATGAATAGCCTAGTGAAAACAAAACTTGGATGCTCAAATAAGAAACCGATATAAAGACCCCATTAAGCCTGCAGTGCCAAATACAAGTAATGCAAAGGAAAACAGAAAAATCGGCTATTCCCCGAAGATCCAGGTCGTTATACTTTGCCCAAGACATATCACATCTACTGAGTAGGAAGTAGAGAAAGGTAGAGGGAAAGCCTGAGCCAGCGTAAAGGTAAAAGATGAAGCAATCAATGAATACCATCAGACTCCTGAGCTGATGACACAGAATGAAAGACGGTGAGGTATGAGATTGTCAGTAGGTGGCAATGTTTGGCTATACGATAAGAAAGCCTTGCACCTCAAGTACTTTGTAAACTAAAAAAATTTTTTTCATCTGAGAAGAAGCAAAGCAAGAGTGAATGAAGGTGGCAAGTGAGATGAGACTAGGCATCTCCTGGAACAGTTGTTTGGATCTTTTGTGACTACTAACTTCCAGGAAGCTTAACCCTTCTATGATATAAACTTTATGTATTAAAAGCTGTGAATTTAGCAAAAAATAAAAGCTTTATGTGAAATATATGGCAGACATTCCTGTGGTCCCAGGGAGCTTTTAAAAATTATTCTCTATTAATTGGCCCAGTAATCCAGAATCAAGTTCCTGCCAGTGCCTTTCCTCATATAGCCAATTTTTCTTTTGAAATTTAACTTTTTGTATTATTAACTAGCATGATTGACTCAAAATCACCTTCCTTAGAATCTTTTACATCTCTATTATATATTGTTGAGGGAATGCAATTGGAATTTATTAATTAAAAACAAAACTTGTAACAGTTGAAAAGCCAAAATTTTCTTACAGGTTAGCAATTACCTTTATTCTAGCATTCTGCGAATTTCTTGAAGAAACAAAAACAGTTTTCTGCATACATATATCCAGAGATATTGTACTGCTCTAGAAACAATCCGTGGCTTTATGCCAAAGCCAAGAAAATTAACAGAAGTCAAAATAATTTTTGAATCTACAAGTTAAATCTCCTCAACTCAGGAATTATCATTCTGAAAGACAAAATAATTTTTTTTAGTAACAAATTATTCAAATACATAGTATTGTTCTCAAGTACCTCAAGATGTACTTTCAAAATTATAGAACACCTATGAACACTTACGTTGGTATGACTGTAAATTGGCCTTTTGTGGTTACAAAATATGTCTTTATTGAGAATTACATTAGTAAATGCCTGTTTTTTTAAAAAAATTGCTTTCACAGCATGATCAAATGGAAGTTAAGCGTCAGGCACTGAAGTCAAAAAGCCCTAAATTTGAATCTCGGCCCTATTAGTCACTAACTGGGTAAATCCAGCATATTGCCTAACCTCTCTTATCTTCAGTTTACACATATTTTAAAGGAGGAAATGTAAGTGGCTTCCTCATTAGGTAGTTATAATATCTAAATGAGATATATCAGGTAAAGCATAATGCCTGGAACATATTAAGTATTGAGTAAATAATAAGTAGTAGGAAAAGGTAACTTTTTCTGCAGTCATCACTCAGGCTGTCTTTTAACTTCCAAGTAGACTTGATTATCAACAAGTTTTAAGTTTCAGTTGAAAATGAGAAAACCCATATCTTTTACTGATTCTTTTTTTTTTATGCATTGTACTTCAGTTAATTTTTTTTTACAATTTATTTTATTTTAGTATCATTAATCTACAATTACATGAGCAATATTGTGATGATTAAACTACCCCCTTCATCAGGTCCCCCCCACCAACCGTATTACAGTCACTGTCCATCAGTGTAGTGAGATGAGAATCACTATTTGTCTTCTCTGAGCTGTACAGTCCCCCCCGTGCCCCCCCACCCTATGTCTGCCAATCGTAATGCCCCTTTTACCCTCTTATCCCTCCCTTCCCATCCATCTCCCCAGTCCCTTTCCCTTTGGTATCTGTTAGTCCATTCTTGGGTTCTGTGAGTCTGCTGCTGTTTTGTTCCTTCATTTTTTTTTTCTTTCTTCTTATACTCCACATATGAGTGAGATCATTTGGTACTTGTCTTTTTCGGCCTGGCTTATTTCACTGAGCATAATACCCTCCAACTCCATCCATGTTGTTGCAAATGGTAGGATTTGTTTTTTTCTTATGGCTGCATAATATTCCATTGTGTATATGTACCACATCCTCTTTATCCATTCATCTACTGATGGGCACTTAGGTTGCTTCCATCTCCTGGCTATTGTAAATAGTGCTGCAATAAACATAGGGGTGCATCTGTCTTTCTCAAACTGGGCTGCTGCATTCTTGGGGTAAATTCCTAGGAGTGGGATTCCTGGGTCGTATGGTATTTCTATTTTGAGTTTTTTGAGGAACCTCTATACTGCTTTCCACAATGGTTGAACTAATTTGCATTCCCACCAGCAATGTAGGAGGGTTCCCCTCTCTCCACATCCTCGCCAACATTTGTTGTTGTTTGTGTTTTGGATGTTGGCCATCCTCACTGGTGTGAGGTGATATCTCATTGCGGTTTTAATCTGCATTTCTCTGATGATTAGCGATGTGGAGCATTTTTTCATGTGCCTGTTGGCCATCTGAATTTCTTCTTTAGAGAAGTGTCTATTCATGTCCTCTGCCCATTTCTTAATTGGGTTATTTGCTTTTTGTTTGTTAAGGTGCGTGAGTTCTTTGTATATTTTGGATGTCAACCTTTTACTGATTCTTTGTTATGGATCTTTTAGAAATGTTATTTAACAATGAATATGTATTTATGTATAACAAGAAAACTTGTCTAATATTCTGAAGTATCTCTCAAAGATGAAATGCAAACATTGCTCAATCTGCCTTTATAGTTGTTCAGTCCCTCAGATTTCACCATCATTCATTTACTCCTTGCTTGAACTTTTCTCCCTTCCACCCATTCCTTAGATAGTAGTGTTTTCCAGAATTCTATTCTCTGCTCTCTTTTCCTCTTATTATATTCCCCAGAATGGTCTTACACACACCAATGATTTCAATTACTACCAATCTGTATCACACTGCATAACCTGACAGATACCAATAGTGTCAAGATTAACAGAAATACCACAACAGAGACCCTCTTGGGTTTACTTGTCTAAGAGATACAGAAAGAAATGTACTGTCGTAATATTAACTAAGCTTCTAAATCTTCCAAATACTCAGACCTCCTGGAATACATAACATCAAACCTTCTGGAAGTCACTTCTCCTTCTAGTCTAGTCCTAGCCATGTGTGTGTGTGTGTGTGTCTGTGTGTGTGTGTGTGTGTGTAGCTACACTGGTCCTATACATAGCCTTCTCTAGAGATGGCCTCACCTAGGCAAGGCAGCCCATCAACCTCAAGAGTTAGACAATTGCATGCACAGCAGGATAGTTACAGATGCATGTACAAGGTGCAGTGCAGAGGATATTCAGTCATGAACAAATCTTTTGTTCTCAGATTCTCTGGACTAACACAGCCTCCTCAAGAACATCCCTAAATTTAGTGCTATGGGAGTAAAATAAGAAATTGTTACTTGGATATCTCTGCAAATCATGACATTAATCCATTACAGACAAACTTACAACTCCAGAGCTGTTGTGTGAGATCCAGACATTAATATTCCACTGCCTACTGGATGTCTTTCCCTGGAAGTCTCATTGGTACCTAACACTGCTCCCCAAAAAGGAGCTGGTCCTCTACATACCTTACCTTCATCACCAATCATCTGGTTGCCCAGAGTTATTTTTCCTTATTCTCACTCTATTATTTTTCCCTTTGTCTTCATTAATTCTCTTTGAATTACTTTTCCTGAAATTAATTCATTTTTACAGTTTTCTTTTTCAAAGAATTTTTTCACTCAGTCCAGAGATGACTAGCCTTTAAAGCCTGTTGGTACATGCTGTCTATGTATTTCTAAAACGTTCTCAAAGAATACCTTAAGCTTTAATTTTTAGCATTAAAAATTATAAGTTGCTGGCTGTCCTAAATTACATATTGACTGAAGAAAACAGAATTAAAAAATGATTACTAAAGATAAATTGTGGTGAGTAGAGAACCTGTAATTTACTATTTTAAACACTATGTTCCTAGATATAAGAATAAGT
This sequence comes from Phataginus tricuspis, assembly GCA_029783875.1. Classification (NCBI taxonomy): domain Eukaryota; kingdom Metazoa; phylum Chordata; class Mammalia; order Pholidota; family Manidae; genus Phataginus; species Phataginus tricuspis. The sequence continues at coordinate 22,159,810 of JAQQAC010008719.1, read as the reverse complement.
TGCTTATGCATTTCATATGAATTATTTTTTTAATGTTATTTTCTGTCTTTATTATAACTGCTATAAGAACAGAAAATGATCCTTATATTTCTTCTTAATTTCTTCAAAGTTTGGTCCCTTTGTGCGGAATGGCAACAACAACAATGATGAAGTTATTGCCCTTTTTTTTCCCAGCAAGACAACCATCTTTACTATAAACTTCTCTCAGCTGGTCCTTCCCTAAATTGTTGGATCAATTAGCTACTGCTATGAAAAAGCAAGAGCCAGTTGTCCCTGATAGATGTCCTCCACTACTGGCAGCTCACAGAATGTTTTAACCAGCAAAGGGCGGAGGGGGCAGTGTACAGATTTGCCAGGTTCTTTCTATGTTACAGAAGTAGAGACTGAAATATTCCACCCCAGCACTTTCAGAGTCCGGATGATTATAGACTCCTCATTTTCTGGTGATGAACTCTCTGGAGCTATTTAATATTAACAAATCCCTTTAGAGGTATTTCTTCTAATGGTTCTGTTGTTTTTATACCACCTTAAGCCTTGGGCTTTATTTTTGCTTTCAGCCTTGTTCCTGACACCAAGACTGCACTGTCTAGTCCCCAGCTCCTTAAAATCACCTCTTTCATTGCCATGACTCACACTGGAAATCTTCAGACCAGGCTTATCATTCAGAGTCTTCATTCTGGGCATGTTTCTCACACTTGACTCTGTCCTTAGACCCAGCCTTACTGTCTGTATTAAGCTGAGTTCCCTGGGAGCAGACCTAAGGAGACATTTCTGTGCAAATAACTTATTAAAGAAGTGTTCCCAGAAGAAACCTATAGTGGGTGGGGGAAGGAGAGAAGCAGAGTAAGCCAAGCAGGCAAAGCCCCGGAGTGGAGAAGGTTAAGGGGGGTGAAACACAAGTGGGGGATGGGGACGTTAAGGGGCCCTGTAGACAAGGGAGCTCTCATACACATACCCGGGGGGCCAAGGGCTCACCCCAGTCCTTTGGCTCTCCATGCACATCAGGGCAAAGAAACTACAGAAGCCCTAGGGCAGTTCTTTGACGGCAAAAACATGCTGAAAGAAGGCAGCACAGGCTATGGCAGCAGTGATGAAAGGAACAGGGAGGTGTGCAGAATTCTCACTATACTGCCTTCCTAGGCCACTGTCAGTCATTACCTATTCCAGATCAACCCAACCCTGAGGCCCTCTGAACTTCTGCCCCACCTTCGGAGCACTGCTCTCTCACCAGGCATGCTCTAGCCCAGTTGATTTTCCCCTCTTCCATCTTCTCACCCTCTCTGCCCTGGGACACTTGGCAATGCCTGGAGACATTTTAGATTGTCACAGCTTGGGGAGGATACTAATGGCATCTAGTGGGTTGAGCCCGGAGCTGCTAAATATTTCACAACACACGTGGCAACCCCTGCAGCAAAGAATTATCTGATCAAAATGTCAATAGTGCTGAGGTGGAGGAGCTCTTCTGTCTAAGCATCAGTTCCTTTAGTTAGAACACTGCTTTGTTCTCCAGTGTCTGAAACCCTGGCTTGTGACCTGTTAGTTATCCAGTTCTCTAGGATTATTCTTAATGAATGCCCACACCTTTCCTCACACTGAGAGTCACTGAGCCCCAGCCTCAGGTCATGTCCCCCTCCCTGGATCTCAGAGGTGGCGTGCCTACTCCTAGGTCCAGGTATCTAGGGGTTTTGCCCATGTGGCTGAATGTCCAGTTCCTCTGGTTGGATCTTCTTGAAGTCAGTTATCCACCCTGAATATTAATGTCATCTTTTCTATGTTAATTTGTTCTTGGTTATCAAATGCCATATCCCTGTCTAGACTTCTTCCTATGGCCTCAGTTTAATCTGTTCTCTTCTGTCCAGTTCTTCCCACTTGTTAACCTACTGCTCTTTCATCAAATGGGCACATAGAGTTTCATACGCTCATCCTTCCTGGTTAGGCCTGTCTCATCGCAGTTCACATGTCAATGTCCAGATGCTTTCTGAGACACTTCAAATTGTTTTAGAGTTAAGAGGCATATCCCATAACACCACTCACAAAGGTAGGAAATCATGTTGGTTTAGCTCAATATTTCCCAACTGAAAAAATCAGGAGAGAGGTGGTCCACCAAAGCAGCATCCAGACTACATTTTCTTATAAGTCTTCCTCTAAATCTGAAGAGAGGTAATTGTTACCGTTTATGGAGCAATTATGTGGGAAGCTCTATACTAACTGTATTTACTGTCTCACTTAACCTTTGCAAAAAATCCTGTGAATTGAGCATTACTGTTTCTATCTTACAGATGTGGAAACTCAGCTTCAAAGAGATTAATTCACTTACTAAAGGTCCTCTAGCTAGTGAAACCAGAATCCCAGCTTGGGATATTTTCACTGTAAAGCTTGTGCTCCTGCTTCATCTGTATTTCAGAAGTGATGTTGTGCCATGAAAAAGCTGGTAAAACTTGAGGCCTGTGTCTTCCAATTTCCTGAACATTGTATTGCTTGGAACCTTCCTCTCAGACTGATTAGTTGTTTAGAAAGAAAGAACTTTAGGCCTGTCATCACACTCAATACACTTCCTGATGTGGAATAACATATATTCCCTTTAATTATAAGATTATTTTTCAGTCTCCCTATGATACTGAAAGTTCTTTAGTGGAAAGACCCTCGTGTATTAATAGTCATACTTCTGGCAGCTGGCACATGCATCCTAAGCTTCAACAAACATTCATTTAGGTTATATGGATTCTTGTCCTCGATCATAGAGGAACAAAGGTGCTGAGAAAGTTATCAAGACAAGAATTCAAGCGAAGGAAAACAAAATAATGGCTTGGAGTATACACACTGGGCAATCTGCATCCACAGAGAGGACTGGGATAAGGCTTGTAGAAGTGAGGGCCGCCATGTACCTGCCACCATACATCTTTTCCCAAGAAGTATTTCTTGAGCGAGTGAGCAAGTGAATGCTGCTACTAGGATGAGATTCACATTTTAGGACTTTGACTATAAAAATACCTGGCCATTGTGAAAAGAACTCTATGCTTTTGGTACATACAGTACGTGCCAGAAGTAAATGTCTCAAATCTTTGAAATAAAACTTAAGTAACAACTCAGAATTCTTTTTGAGATCAATTAAAACAATGTAAATTCTAAGACCAAGACTTGGTTACCTTGCTTAATAGTAGATAATTTTTGTGACTATGATGATGTGCCTGACATTTAATATTTTCTTGTAGAAATTACAGGCATGCAAGATATGGAAACAACCTAAGTGTCCATCAGTAGATGAATGGATAAAGAAGAGGTGGTACATATACATGATGGAATATTATTCAGCCATAGAAGAAAACAAATCCTACCCTTTGCAACAATATGGATGGAGCTAGATGGCATTATGCGCAGTGAAATAACCCAGGTGGAGAAAGACAAGTACAAAAATGAGTTCACTCATCTATGGAGTATAAGAACAAAGGAAAAACTGGAGGAACAAAATAGCAGCAGACTCACAGAACCAAAGAATGGACTAGCAGTTACCAAAAGGGAGGGGTTGGGGAGGGTGGATGGGGAGGGAGGGAGAAGGGGATTAAGGGGCATTATGATTGGCACACATAATATAGGGGGGACATGGGGAAGGCAGTATAGCACAGAGAAGACAAGTAGTGACTCTGATGGACAGTGACTGCAATGGGGTATGTGGGGAGGGACTTGATAATATGGGGAATGTAGTAACCGCAATGTTATTCATGTGAAACCTTCATAAGAGTGTATATCAATGATACCTTAATTTAAAAAATTAGAAAATAAATAAATTACAGGTATGCTATATTTTATTGAACTTCATAGATACTGTTTTTTACAAATTGATGGTTTTGAGCATTGAGGAAGTCTATTGGCACCACCATTTTTCCAATAGCATTTTCTCAGTTCGCATCTCTGTGTTACATTTTGGTGATTCTTACAATATTTCAAACTTTCAAATTATTATTAAATTTGATATGGTGATCTGTGATCAGTGATTACAATTCAGTAAAAGCTTAGATGATGGTTAGTATTTCTTAGCAATAGTTTTAAATTTTTTTTAGCAATGCTATTCCACACTTAATAGACTATAGGATAGTGTAAACACAATTTCCATATGCTTTGGGAAATGAAAAAATTCATTTGACTCACTTTATTGTGGTAGTCACTTTATTGCAGTGTTCTGGACCCTAACCTGTGGTATCTCTGAGGTATGTCTGTGCTGTATTACAAGATTAGTGACTTTACATTTTTTAAATTAGTGTTACAAAAATAAAAACTACACCAATTGCAGGAGCACCAAAACAAACCAAAATACCCACATTTCCACCACCTTATTATATTGTTGGTTTGTTTAGTTTTTCTGTTTCCTTATAGTTTCTGTCTGTGTTCATGCCTTACTTTTATACCTTGTTGTATTAGCTTCCACTTGAGTCTTTTCAACACACCATGCTGCCTCAGCATCACTGCTAATGGGATCAAATCAGACTCTTCCAGGTTTCAAACTATGATGTCCCTACCTCTACTTTACCAACCACCCCTCACACTGCCTCACTTAATGCCTTGCAAAGTGACTTTAGTACTCACCAACCTACAGGGTCTGCCCCCTGGTAGTATGGATGATGATAACCTTCTAATTGATCAATCTGGGGATTTTTCCCCCTCAAATATTCATTGTTTGTTCTGCATGACTTGTATTCTATAATATGTCTCCCCTCTTTTACAAACTCTTTTCTTCCTTTTTGAAATTCTTTTCTAGAATACCTCATTCTTCCAATTTTCTCTCATTTTCTAACTACATTCTTCTCTGTTGCTCTTATTCCTGCCACAGAAAAGATAGTCATTCCCAAAGTTCTCTTTTTCTTTCCCACTCTCCTTCTCTCTTAAGAAATTGTATTGATGATAGGGTCTTCACTGTGCAGATGACTCTGAATTATCTGGTTTCTTATTGGTTTTCGAGGGCAGGACTCAAGAACATTTTCAACTACCTGCTAAGCATTTCCCTTGGATATGCCATTGACTCCACATATTTTTTAAAATGCCACACAATCTCATGGCATCTTTTCACCAAACCAGTGTCTCTTCTTTTTATTTATTATTTATTTTGGTATCATTAATCTACAATTACATGTGCAATATTATGGTTTTTAAACTACCACCTTCATCAGGTCGCCCCACACGAACCCCATTACAGTTACTGTACATCAGTGTAGTGAGATGCTATAGAATCACTACATGTCTTCCCTGAGTTGTACAGCCCTCCCCATGCCCCCCCAACATTACTTCTGCTAATCATAATGCCCCTTTTACCCTCTTATCCCTGCCTTCCCACCCATCTTCCCCAGTCCCTTCTCCTTTGGTAACTATAGTCCATTCTTGGGTTCTGTGAGTCTGCTGCTGTTTTGTTCCTTCAGTTTTTTTTTTCTTTGTTCTTATACTCCACATATGAATGAAATCATTTGATACTTGTCTTTTTCGGCTTGGCTTATTTCACTGAGCATAATACCCTGTAGCTCCATCCATGTTGTTGCAAATGGTAGGATTTGTTTTCTTCTTATGGCTGAATAATATTCCATTGTGTATATGTACCACATCCTCTTTATCCATTCATCTACTGATGGACACTTAGGTCGCTTCCATTTCTTGGCTATTGTAAATAGTGCTGCGATAAACATAGGGGTGCATATGTCTTTTTCAAACTGGGCTGCTGCATTCTTAGGGTAAATTCCTAGGAGTGGAATTCCTGGGTCAAATGGTATTTCTATTTTGAGTTTTTTGAGGAACCTCCATACTGCTTTCCACAATGGTTGAACTAATTTACATTCCCACCAGCAGTGTAGGAGGGTTCCCTTTTCTCCACATCCTCGCCAACATTTGTTGTTGTTGTGTTTTGGATGTTGGCCATCCTCACTGGTGTGAGGTGATATCTCATTGTGGTTTTAATCTGCATTTCTCTGATGATTAGCGACGTGAAGCATCTTTTGATAAGCCTGTTGGCCATCTGAATTTCTTCTTTAGAGAAGTGTTTATTCATGTCCTCTGCCCATTTCTTAATTGGATTATTTGCTTTTTGTTTGTTAAGGTGCGTGAGTTCTTTATATATTTTGGATGTCAACCCCTTATCAGATACGTTGTTTATGAATATATTATCCCATACTGTCGGATGTCTGTTTGTTCTACTGATGGTGTCCTTTGCTGTACAGAAGCTTTTCAGCTTGATATAGTCCCACTTCTTCATTTTTGATTTTGTTTCCCTTGTCCGGGGAGATATGTTCATGAAGAAGTCACTTATGTTTATGTCCAAGAGATTTTTGCCTAAATTTTTTTCTAAAGGAGTTTTATGGTTTCATGATTTACATTCAGGTCTTTGATCCACCTTGAGTTTACCTTTGTGTATGGGGCTAGACAGTAGTCCAGTTTCATTCTCTTACATGTAGCTGTCCAGTATTTCCAACATCAGCTGCTGAAGAGGCTGTCATCTCCCCATTGTGTATCCAAGGCTCCTTTATCAAATATTAATTGCTATATATGTTTGGGTTAATGTTTGGATTTTTTATTCTGTTCCACGGGTCTGTGGGTCTGTTTTTGTGCCAATACCAAATTGTCTTGATTACTGTGGCTTTATAGTAGAGCTTGAAGTCACGGAGCGTAATTCCCCCTGTTTGATTCCTCCTTCTCAGGATTGCTTTGGCTATTTGGGGTCTTTTCTGGTTCCATATGAATTTTAGAATTATTTGTTCCAGTTCATTGAAGAAAGCTGTTGGTAGTTTGATAGGCATTGCATTGAATCTGTAGATTGCTTTAGGTAGTATAGCCATTTTGACAATATTTATTCTTCCTCGCCAAGAACATGGGATGAATTTCCATTTGTTAGTGTCCTCTTTAATTCTCTTAGGAGTGTCTTGTAGTTTTCAGAGTACAGGTCTTTCACTTCCTTCGTTAGGTTTATTCCTAGGTATTTTATTCTTTTGGATGCAATTGTGAATGGAATTGTTTTTCTGATTTCTCAGAGGAAAGCAACAGTTTTCTCAGTGTCTCTTCTTAACTTCCCTGTTTTAGATAATAATCCATAGATTCTCATTCTTATATATATTCATAGAACCCTTTGTGTTCTTTTGGTAATAAACTCGATCTGTTTGCTGAGAAAGTCACTTTTCCCCTAGATCAGGATCTGAAAATCATGTTGTTTGCTCATAGTCACTGAATCACACTGGTTTCAGTCTTTTAGTTTTTAAATTCATTTTCTCGCTTGTCCATTTTCATTTCAATTCAAACTACCAAAAACAAAAAATGAAGAGATGGGGTAAATCAACAAATATATTTAAGAAGCTCCTTTCTCAATTTATCACCTGTACTTTCCCTAACTTCTTTCTCCTTCCAGCTTTTCCCAATTCCCCAACCTTCAGCCCTCAGGACTGAGCACTGTTATCCACTCTACAGCCAAAAGGATAAGCAAGAGGAAAAAAAAAAGTTTTAAATACAGGAATTTTTGTTGTTATTTCCTCCTCCCACCAGTCCTGTTTCCAAGTTGCCTGTTTTATTAAGCCTGCCTCTTCCATTAGCCAGACCTACAGCGAAAGCCCCATCTTTATAGGTACCAGTATTGTAACAGGCACAGCACTGCACTTATTTCTCAACAATTATAAAGAAGAGGGGTGTGGGACAGTTCTTACCTCCCTTTTCAAGGCAACTTTGAGCACTTCACTATGAATAATGTATCACTTGTAAATGGTGTGGTAAATTATCTAGTCCTACCACAAAGATGACTTGTGTACTTGGGGATTGTCATGGGGAATTGTGAGATGTTGGGGATAGAATACATGGCTCTGGTGTCTACCCAAAAGGTGACGGGGTGCCAACTGACAGGTAATTATTTCACCCAGCGTATTCAAGAATATCTGAGGACAGTGAAGAGCAGATTTCCTGGCACAGAAGATGTAGTGGGACAGCTGTGATGGTAGTCTGTTCTTTGTCTTTAAATGTGGGCTATCTTTAATCCTGTGTCCCTTTTCTTTGCAGTACCTACAGCCACCTTTACCTACTAAAGATAGTCAAGGATGTCCCTAAGGCTGTGAGTCACAAAGGTATTCTTCTACATATATTCTGTTATCTCTGTGAGTTTACTTTGCACATTTAGTTTTTAACGCATTTAGGGTCCACATTCAACTGTCATGTTAGGAAGAAAAATGTTTTTTTTTCTTTTCTTCGTTTGGTGATCCAGGTTTCCCAAAACCACCCATGAAAAAGTTCACCCTTTCCCTGTTTCCATGTGTTAATAAGTCTCAGATATATATGGGGGTATCGCTGAATGCTCCATTGAGTTCCATTGACGATTTATCTGTTCTTGTATGCTACTGTTTTATTTCCATGGCTTTGTGGCATGCTTTAACGCCTGTTCCTCCCCGCTTAGCTCTCCTTTGACAACTGAAAAAAGTAGATAGCTTTGGACCTTTGTTTTTTCAAATAACTTTTGACTGTTGGGTTTCCCCCAAAATTATATATACATATATTATATATTATAAATTAGATATACATATATGTGTAGCTGGAATTTTGATTGAGATTGCATGGAATTTATGGATAAAGTTGGGGAGAATAGATATTTTTATAATAATGTTATCTCATTTAACATAACAGATATTGTTCTACTTCTTCAAATATTTCCCTGGCATTTTAATAGAGTTTAAAATACTTTTTCATAGATAATTTCTATATTATTTAATAAATTAAATTCTTACTTAATTTTGTTTAAATAATATTTTCAATTATTACTCAAAGAGAAATGCCACTTATTTGTATCAATTCGTCTTATATTTGGTGCTTTTTCTGAATACTGTCATTCATGCTAATAGTTTGCTTATTGATTCTGTTTCCTATATAGATGATCTATATCATGAATCTATATAGATGAATCTAGATCTATATCATGATCTATATAGATGTATCCTATATAGATTACATGCAGAATCACATAAAACAATACCAATGAATATGAACAACCTTGTGTTCTCCTGATCTTAAAGTGAATGCATCTAAATTTTTTCTGTTAGTAAAAAGTTTGCTTTAAGTTTTTGCTATTAAACCCTTAACAAGATAAAGGAATTTCCTTCTATTTCATGTTTGTTAAAAAAGGTTTTTAAAAAAATCTTAGTGAACATAATCATGAGAAATCCAAGATCACCCATATCATTGTTTCCCCATATGTAATATTTCATTTTTCTCTAGTTATATTAGGATTTTTAAGTTTTTTTTTCCTGGTAGCTTTCAGTGGTTTCATTTTAATAGGTCTAAATATTACTCTGAATTTACCTTGTTTAGGGCTCATTAAGCTTCTTATATCTGTAAATTTATGTCTTACTAAATTTGAGATTTGGGGGCATTATTTCTTCAAATAATTTTTCTGGCCTCAATCTCTTTTATATCTTCTCCTTCTGGTGTCCGAATGACAAGTAAGTTAGATTTTTAAAATATTGTTCCATAGATCTATGATGTTCTGTTTTCTTTTTTCTTTCTTTTAAAAAATCTTTTCCCCTCTCTGTTCTTCAGATTGTATAATTTCTTTTTATCACTCTTCAGGTTCAAAGACTTCTTTCTCTTACATCTCCATTATGCTATTGAGCCCATCCAGTGATTAAATAATTAAAAAATTTTAATTTTGAAATATAGAATCACAAAAAGTTGCAAAGATAGTATAGAAAGGCACTATGTGTTTTTCATCCCTTTTACCCCAATGGTTACATCTTATACAGTTATAGGATAACAAAACTAGGAAATGACGTGTGTGTATAGTTCTATAGCATTTAATCACATGTGTACCTTTGTGTAATGACCACTCCAATGGAAATACCAAACTATTCCATCACTACAGAGATCTCTCTTGTGCTACTCTTATAATCACACCTCCCTACCCTCACCATCCAACCTCTGGAAACCACTAATCTGCTTTCCATTTCTATAATTTTGTCATTTCAAGAATTTTATATGTGTGGAATCATTAAAGTATATAACTTTTTTAATTTGATTTTTTTTGTTACTCAGTACAATACCCTTGAGAGCCAATGAAATTGTTATATATATAATTTTTTTTCATTTTTATTGCTGAGTAGAATTCCATAGTATCGATATGTCAGTTTGTTTGACCATTCACCTCTTGAGAGACATTTTGGCTGTTTCCAAATCGAATCTATTACAAATAAAGCTATAAACAATCATGTCCAGGGTTTTATGAAGACTTAAGTTTTCACTTCTCTAGAATAAATGTGAAGAGTGATTGCCGGGTTGTATGATAAATGTATGTATAGTTTTTATTTTAAAGAAAATGCCAAATTATTTACCAGAGTGGCTGTATTATTTTATATTCCTATCAGCAATGTACAAGATCTAGTTTTTCTGTATTGTCACCAGCATTTGGAATTGTTGTTAGGTTTTTTCTATGGTATCTTCTTTTAGTTTCACAGTTTTATGCTTTGAATTTAAATCTATGGCTCACTTTGAGTTAATTCTTGCATAAGGTGTGAGTTTTAGGTCTAGGCTTATTCTTTTGCTTATGGATATCCAATTGCTCCAGCATCATTGTTGAAAAGACTATCCTCTCTCCATTGAATTGACTTTGCAAGTTTGTCAAATATCAGTTGGCCGTACTTGTGTGATGCTATTTTGAGGCTCTCTCTTCTGTTCCATTGATCAGTGTGCTTATTCCTTTGCCAATACCCGTCTTACCACTACACCAAGTAATTTTGGATTCTATCCTGGAAACTGTGGCTGTGATACTGTATAGACTGTGGGTTCTCTTAAAATCCTATGGAGGATGTTAATTTTTTTTCTTAACCAATCAATCAACCCAGTTTAAGCTCAGACCAAAAGTTCTGTCTTGCCTTCTGTGAGCAGTGCTTCCTATCTCAGTCCTGTTGTCAAAGCCTTTGCTATTTTCTTTGGATTTTTCCACAGATCTATCACTCAGGATTGGTCTGAGATTTGGGTCGTGGTTTAAACTTAGTTCATGTCATAGAGCCTTTGCTATATTGCTTTGGGTCTGTTGTGCATGTGTGTTCCTCAGGAGTTAGTATGAAACTTGAGCAATGGTCTAAATATTAAAGGTTATAATGTTTTAGATTTTTCTTGTCCATAAATAACTCAGGGGGTAAGCCTAAGTGTTACTCTGAATTAGGTATCCCCTTCCACAAATTTCTCCTTTCCAGAACTCCTATTATACTTTCTGGCCTGCAAGATTTCATTTTCATGGTTCCTTTAGACAGAAAAACAAAGTTCTCTTGGAGGCTAGCCATCCTCATGACCACACATTTCTACACCTGGAGCTGCCCTTGGGGACACAGGGATGCGACAAAAGAAACTCAGGAAATTCACTCCTTTATAGATTGCTTTTTCAGCTCTGACTTCATTCCACAAACAACCTGTTTTTATTTTCAGATAGTTGTTTCATGAATTTTCTCGGGAGATTTTAGTTGTAATTCACAAAAGAGATACAACATAGTGTGCTTTCTTTGGCGCCTTCATGGAACCAAAACTTTCCTTTTATCTCTGGGAGAGATTAGAACACAGAGAGACCAGGGGACGTGGAATAAAGACCATGTTGAGAGGCAGCAGGAGAGTGGCCACCTGCAAGCCAGCAACACAGGTCTCAGAGGAAACCAACCCTGCCGGCACCTTGATCTTGGACTTCCAGTCTCCAGAACCATAAGAAAATTAATTTCTGTTGTTTAAGCCATCAAATCTGTGGTATTTTGTTATGGAAGCCTTAAAAAACTAATAGTTATTCTTGCTAATTTATTATTTTATGAGACTTAAAAAAAAAACCTACTTTCACTTTGTTGTTTTTTCTGTATTTTCTGTTTTACTGATTTCTATTTTTTAAAACTTCCTTTGCATTTAACTTGCTCTTCTTTTATTAGCTTCTTAAGGAGAATGCTTAAAATGTTTTAAACTTTTTTTTCTAAAATCAAAATTTCAAGTCATAAGTGAAGAACTTTTAGCTTCACCCCACACATTTTCAAGCAGTTTTCTCCGACTTGTGTCAATTTTCTAGATATCTTGCTCTTTATTTCTCATTTAATTATCTGGTTATGAGTGAGCATATTCTGTATGATGGCATCCTTTGCAATTTACTGAAACTTAACTAGGACAAGCATTTGGTTTATCTTAGAGACGATTCCATATTCATTTGTTGTGTGTAGTGTTCTGTAAGTGTCGATCATCTTATGTTAATATAAACAAGCTAATTTATTATTTCTCTTTATCTCTTTTGTTGGCTTCTAGTTATGCCTTTTTGTTCTTTTTCTGTGGTTGCTATAGGACTTATAATACACATTCTTTAAAATTTTTTCCATTTTTCAAAATTGAAATATAGTTTGTATACAATATTATTATGTTTCAGATGGCAATTTAGTGATTCATCAATTATATACATTACTAAATGCTCACCACATAATATATTCTAAACATATCAGTCTTTTGCATTAATATCATACTCATTCATATAAAGAACTTTATAGCAATATAATTTCACATACACCCTCCTCATCCATTGTCTTTGTCATATATTTCATTCCCATGTTACAAACCTCACAGCACATTGTCATTCATTTTGAGTGCTTTTTTTCTAAGAAAGAATAAGTTTTATTTTTTTTCTAAGAAAAATTTTTATATTTATCCACATATTCTACTCACCACTTCCAGAAATTTCTTCCCATAGATATGAATTTCCATCTGGTAATTCTTCAAGCATTTCCTTCAGCATTCCTCCAGTATGGGTTACTGGTGGACAAATTCTATTTTTTTATCTGAAAACGTTTGCCTTCAATTTTGAATATTTTCTTTCATATTGATCCTAAATTCAACAGGGCCCTCCCACCCCCTTAGTACCTCAAAGATGCTGTTTCATTTTCTCCCAGCCTTCATTGTGTCTAATAAAATGTCAGCTGTCACACTGTTTCCTACTAATGTGACTCCCCCCCACCCCCACCCCGTGGCTGTTTTTAAGAATTTATCTTGACTTTTAATCTTTCTATTAAGGGTATACATGTGGTTTTCTTTTTATTTATCCAGCTTTGGGTATACTGCTCTTCTGAATGAGTTGATATTTTTTATCAAATCTGGGAAAACTTCAGCCATCTTCAGTTATTTTTCTACTCTACTCTTTCTTTTGTTCTATCTCACAGGTCTTTGTGTCTCTGTTAAGAGAAAAACCTCTGCTTTATTTTGGATAATATTTAACTTATTTTTAAGATCTTCCATTCTTCATTAACACCATCCATTTTTTATTTTAGTTACTGTTTTCTTTAGTTTTAATATTTCCATTTGGTTATTTTTATAATTTCCATTTATTTCCTTAAATTCCCTCTATCTTTTTCTATAGACTCTTTAATGTATTTATTATATAGTTATTTTAAAGTCCTTGTTTACCAATTTGAACATCTCAGTTATCTTTGGGTCTGTTTCCATTGGTATGTTTTGAACATCTCAGTTATCTTTGGGTCTGTTTCCATTGGTATGGGTTATGTTTTCCTGTATCTTTATAGTTCTATTAATTGTGAATGATAAACATTATTTTCTATTTACAACAATGTAGCAATGTCAAAGCCTTATCAAAGCAACTGAAATGAATACTTTCATGTATATCATTAGAATGTTGTTTCCCATTTCTTTTTATGATAAACAAATTTTCATGGAATGATTTTCATCTTGACCTTTTCCAAGAACTGGCTTTTCTGTATTTGAAATTATATTAACAAAACAGCATTACTGTTGTGGAAATCCAGCTATAAATGATTTACTATAGAATATCCCTGATCCCTGAAGCCTACTGTCTAGTTATTTTTACTAAAAATCAATTATTTTAGTTTTAATTTTATTTTAATGTATTAAAATGAATATATTTTAATTTTCCTATGGGTTATGGACAGCTTAAGAAAAGGGTGGATCAAGAGAGTTCAAGAAAAGATGCCCTACAAAGAGAAGATGACACAGTAACTTGATTTTTAGGGGTAAATCCCAACATCACATTGTGACAAGGCCAAAACTGCAGAATATAAGGTAGCATCATATTCTGATAAACCATTACCTTCCAGATCCAATGTAGTTGTGGAAACAGGGGCGACAGAAGGATGACTAGGTCAAAATTCAAGTTCCCAAAATTCAATGTGGAAACAAACAGGCGTAACAACTTCAAGTGAATGTAAGTGTCTCAGAATCTGGAGAGTATGTAGGTCCATTGACTGGAAAGGGAGAATATGGCTATTATCTAAGGCAAGAGGCTGTCTTCCCTCTGCCCTGGTTTTAGGCTGTCTCACTTTGAGGGCAAAAAGGGCTGGTAGGACTACTCTACAACCTGAAGCTAAATTTTGTATTTGCTAATAATTATAGTATGAAAGCAGTTTCCAGAGTTCCAACAATTTCATTAGCACCAAAGAAAGTAGCTGCTCTTAGCACTTTTCATCTCATTGTGAGCTCTATACATATTAAAATAACACAGACACTTTGGTATTACTTATATTTAGAATATGCACCTCTTTACAATGAAAGTTTCCAGAAATTATAAATGAAATGTTGCTATTAATTTTGAATGATACTGAATTTAGAATATTACTGTATATTAAATTTTTATCTATTTTCAATGCACATTCATAAGGCAGATTTACTTTCAAAACCTTTAAAATATGTACTCAGTAATGTCAGGGATGAAATGAAATCACAATAAATAGAGTGGTACTTCAGATACTGAGCAAATTTCTCCACTTAATAATCACAGTTAGGAACATACTATGCCCTCTATCAACTGAAGATCTATAAACAAGATTTGTCCACCAGATAATTTAGTCTAATGGGGGAAGAGAGATATGTACAGATAGCCCAAGGTGGCAATATTGTGAGGAAGACCAAACATATGCATGTTGGGACAGGTCTTGAAGAATGTATATATATTTGCCATGTAGGAGGTAAGGCAGGCTATGCAAACAGAATAGTAGTGGGAAAGCCCAGAGTTGCCAAACTGTATGATAGAGGATGAGTTGGGTAAGGGCCAATTATCAATCTTTCCCTGGAGTCCCAGTTGAACAGGCAATCTGGGTGGACTAATTGTTACCCTAGTCTTTGCTCTCTTGCTAAAGAAAGCTTATTGGAACTTGAGAGTGAACGATATCAAATAGTGACAATTGCTCTCATTTTTTAAGAGAGAACACCATTTCCATATTTGGGTACTTCTTTATTAGCAATGATACTTGCTGCATTCTTCATGAATGATCAAGACTCACAGTCATTCTGAGAAAAATCATGTGCTTACTAAGCAAATACACAGTTTTAACAGAGTCTCACACTTCCTTTAATTGGACTTTACCCTGAGATGGAAATACTGGACCTGCTCTAGTTTGTCAATTAGGGAAGTTTGAGAGGCAGAGAGATGGCATGACTTGAAGTGGTAGGCCCAAATTCAGGTGTTTTACCTCCCAAGCCTATGCCCCAAACCATTCTTACTAACCGGAGGGTTAGAGAAGGACCACAAACTACAGACAACAGAATCTGACTTTTTTAAATGGAGATCTCTCTGCTAACAGAATAGACAACGGACCTGTGTAGGAAGGGACTTGCGGCCCGCAGACATAATCTTGGTTAGTGGATCTGACTGCACATTTGTATTTTCAAAAAAGGGATGCTACATCTTAGTTTGCCATGAGATGCAGTAATTTAATACTATTAAATAAAATAATTGTTAAATTAAAATAACTACAATTGTTACTAAATATATCCAAATGCAGTAAAACCCATAACCTCTGGAGTCTGTTTTTTTATCTTTAACTCACATGATTGATGACATTTTAATATTCAAGCTTACCATCACACTAAGACTTCTGCTCTAAGACTTTCTTAGGAGCTAGGAGAAAAATCTGAAACAAATTAAAATATTAGACCCATCCTATTGGTTATTCTTTTGCTAAAAATATACATACTCTAACAATAACTTCAAAAGCTGAATTTGAGTCCTCCATTGATGTCTTCTGTGAGTGGTGATAAAGTGCTCTAATTGCCCGTAATAGAAAACACTACTTTACTGTGCAAAACCTGGAAGTTTACACCTCCACATCCATTAACTAACTAAATTCCTGCAAGAAACTGGTATTATTTTATGGTTGAGAAATCTGAAATTCAGAAGCTAATGACTTGCTCACAGCTAGCTGGGGTGAAATGGTTCTCAGCCTGGAATGTTTCCTGTCATCTGTCATGGGTCTGCCAACAAACTTATCACCCAAGGATCTATGACTACTGAAGTTCACTGTTTGAATCTGCAGTATTGCCTCAATTCATACAATAGATAAATGGCTCAAAATTCAATGTAATTCTGAGTTTTAGAAATTGAAGAGCTTTATCTTACTGAAGTCATTTGATACTTCAGTCCTACAAGAATTCCTTCTCAAAAAAAAAAAATTTACTAGAAAAAATTTCTCCATATTCACAACTTATGTTTTGGTTTTCTTAAATAAGGGTAATTCTAAAATAATTTATATTTGTTTGTAGGTTGTGTTGTCTTCAGTAATTTTCAAAGCACTGATAATTCATGACAGGAATTAGGGAGTTGAGGAGATGAACAGTGACCGGGATGTCTTGAACTTCTTGTGGGAAATAAAAGGTCATAATGGGATTCAGATTAACTAAGAGAATTTTTAAATTGCCCACTTGATTGATGGAAAGACAGATCTTATTATAAAGAAAATGAGATACTTTTACTACTTACTGGGGGAACTCAAGGTCAGAAGAAAGCAGGCCAGGTGAAAGACTGAGGGCACATGTGAAAGGCCCGATGAGAGCAAAACACTTTAATACATGAGTCTAAATTATTTAAAACTTAGCACACCTAAGAATCAATGAATGGAGGAGAAATAAGGAGTTAAATGTCTGTTAGCCGATAATGTTCCTGTACAAAGCTTAAAAGAAAAACAAATACTATAAAAAAAGTTTTAATGAGAAACTTCTGTTTGAGATGTTACAAATTTTAGGAATCCTTAAAGATTTTAACTAAGAATTAAAAATTAAGGTATTTAAGATTTAAAACAACAGTTTGGGAAATGTCAAGAATTTACTGACATAAATGTAAGAATACACATCATAGAAAAAGACTATTGGGAAGTTTCCATGTTTATTGTTTTACTTTTATGTATGTAGATTTAATTCCAGCCAGCAATGGACTTGAAGGTCACAGCAAATTAACTATTTCTTGTTTCATGAAACTGTGTACAACAAACTCCTGATAGGAGGGAAAATTTTGAGCAAAATAAGAACCAACTTCAACCATGATTTTCTACAGAACATAATTAACAAAATAATTTAAACATTTAAAATATTTGATTTTGTGAATACTGAAAATGTGCAGTCTTATGTTTACAGCATTTCCACTTAAAAGAACAATTTTCAAAGAGATAGTTATATTTTTAGCTGCTTTGTATAATCACACTTAATAGACATTTCTAAAAAAAATCAAAAAAATAAAACCTGACATCAAAATCCATTTGATTTTTTTCCCTGTCATTTGAGACTTTAGTCCAAAAGTTTGTCAGCTCCTCATTTTCCTTGAATGAAGGACACCTTTTGGATTCCCTTAATAACCTACAGTTTTTCTTTCACTACCTTGGCAATTTCCAGGCTCCCAAAGGCAGAGCTGATATATAATTAGACCATGGTACAATGTGGGGTATGTTTCCCAATGCATATATTTGCCAAAAACAATTTTTGTACTGTTTTATATTATCCATTTAAAAATTCTTTACCCCACTACAGTGTAAATAAGACTTAATATTTGAATTTTTACCATGTGCTTTTATCTTCCCAATTCTGATATTTAAAAAACCTATTCTATGTAGCGTATAAAAATTTGAATATACTTAGCCTAGATTTAAATGAAGATTTTATTATCTGAGCAATCTGAAAATTCTTTTGCTTACTATATATAGCAAATATGAATTAATATATGAAAAAGACATATTGAATTGAAATGTCCACCAAGCTAGAAAACTTAAAAATTGTATATATTTGCTGTTAGAAAAAACCTGGTAATGAAACATAATATAGCTCTGCAACTTAATATGTAAGTCACCAAAGATATAAATACACTTTTCTTTTCCCTTTCTCTATCCTCTGGCACTTAAAAGAATTATTTGAGAGTTATCAACACAATTATATTTTCAGAATAAGTTGTTTCAAAGAAAGACATTTTATTGTAGGGTAAAAAATATGAACAAAGATTTCCACTATTATTTCTTTAGTTCCTGAAATGAAATTTATTTTCCTTTCCTTCTCACTCCTCTAAGATAGAGCACTTCTAGTTCCTTTCCCTGGTATACAAGAATTCTCCACATTTCTTCCTTAAAAACTAATCTGGAGAGAATGTGCTCATTTATACTGTACAAGCAAAGATGAGCAGCATACCAAGTAGGGAGGGTGGGAAGCCGGCAGTAATGAAATGCATTGTCTGTAAAGAACTTAAAAGATAATGTGTCAGTGATAGTACATTCTTCTTCTCTGGAGTGGAAGGCTCTGAATGGCATGCTCCCCTTTCCCTCTGATAAGTCGCTGAGGGAGACTCCCTTCATTTTCTCTTATAGTTCTTGGCTTATTTCTTTTGAGATGTCCTCAGCTCAGTGGAATTTGGTGATGAAAAAGCACTGTTTTTATGCTGTATCAACAACGGCTTTAGTAATTTTCTTCATGCCCAAATCAGTATTTTTTGTGGTTTTATACCTAGTTGCTAGGAAGTAAGGATAAATACAGGACTACTAGGCGAACAGATTCTAAGAGAAAGCAAGATATTTAAATAAAGCATCAAGCTGCAGCTTTTTCATAGAGATTAATTAAAACTAAAATAGGAGAAGAAAAAAGTTGAAAATCAGGGTTACATTTAGGGAAATGTAAATAAGGGTACACTTCCATTAGATAAACAAGCAAAAAAGATGCCACATTACATTTAAAATTTAATTAATAAATAAAATTAATTTTTTTTACAATTTATTTTATTTTAGTATCATTAACCTACAATTACATGAGCAATATTGTGATTAAACTACCCCCTTCATCAGGTCCCCCCCACCAACCCCATTACAGTCACTGTCCATCAGTCATCAGTGTAGTGAGATGAGAGTCACTACTTGTCTCCTCTGAGCTGTACAGTCCCCCCCCCCCGTGCCCCCCCACCCTATGTCTGCCAATCGTAATGCCCCTTTTACCCTTTGAATAAAATTAATTTTGAAAGAGAAAGGTTAATCACTATTCCAATTGCTACCTTTCTTATTCAATACTCAAATACTGAGTGGAGGATACTTTGGAAGCAAAATTATTACAATTCAAGATGATTTCCTATTTAGCCTGAAGAAATCAGTAACGAGTATACCACATACCTTGCAAAGCACCTTCAAATAAAATACATTATCTCAGCTGAACTCTCACCAACCTGTGGGGCAAACACTATAACCTAGTGGGGTAGTACATATATTTAAGGATAGAATACTGGCTCTTTCACATAGTAACTGTGCGAACTTGAGAGTATTACTTAGCTGCTATACATCCTGCTTTCTCCGCATGAAAAATGGGGATGATGACTGTCCCGAATTCATAGCTATTGTGGGATTAAATGAGATAATACATACATTTTTGTACCGTACCTGACCCACAGTAAGTGCTCAGTAAATGCTACTTCTGCTGGTATTCTTTTACAGGTGAAGAAACAGAGTAGGAAAGATTAAATTCAAAGTGATGACTACTAAGTAGCAAAGTTACAAGTAAAATTCTACACTGGTTATATACCTAACACCTGTATCACCTAGAAATATCTACTTTATTTTTTATTTTCGTATCATTAATATACAATCACTTGAACAACATTATGTCATGAGACCCCTTATTATCAAGTCCCCTCCACATACCCCACTACAGTCACTGTCCATCAGCATAGTAAGAGGCTATAGAATCATTACTTGTCTTCTCTATAAATACTGCCTTTCCAGTGTCCCCCACCACTGCATTAGGTCTGCTAATCGTAATGCCCCTTTCCCCCCTTATACCTCCTTTCCCACCCATCTTCCCCAGTCCTTTTCCCTTTGGTAACTGTTAGTCCATTCTTGGGTTCTGGGAGTCTGCTGCTGTTTTGTTCCTTCAGTTTTTTCTTTGTTCTTATACTTCACATATGAGTGAAATCGTTTGATACTTGTCTTTCTCTGCCTGGCTTATTTCACTGAGCATAATACCATCCAGCTCCATCCATGTTGTAGCAAATGGTAGGATTTGTTCTCTTCTTATGGCTGAATAATATTCCATTGTGTATATGTACACACCTTCTTTAACCATTCATCTACTGATGGACACTTAGGTTGCTTCTATTTCTTGGCTATTGTAAATAGTGCTGTGATAAACATAGGGGTACATATGTCTTTTTCAAACTGGGCTGGTACATTCTTAGGATAAATTCCTAGGAGTGGAATTCCTGGGTCAAATGGTATTTCTATTTTGAGTTTTTTGAGGAACCTCCATACTGCTTTCCACAATGGTTGAACTAATTTACATTCCCACCAGCACTGTAGGAGGGTTCCCCTTTCTCCACATCCTCCCCAACATTTGTTGTTGTTTGTCTTTTGGATGGCAGCCATCCTAACTGGTGTGAGGTGATATCTCATTGTGGTTTTAGTTTGCATTTCTCTGATGATTAGCGATGTGGAGCATCTTTTCATGTGACTATTGGCCATCTGAATTTCTTCTTTGGAGAAGTGTGTGTTCAGCTCCTCTGCCCGTTTTATAATTGGCTTATTTGCTTTTTCTTTGTTGAGGTGTGTGAGCTCTCTATATATTTTGGATGTCAACCCCTTATCGGATATGTCATTTATGAATATATTCTCCCATACTGTAGGATGTCTTTTTGTTCTACTGATGGTGCCCTTTGCTGTACAGAAGCTTTTTAGTTTGATATAATCCCACTTGTTCATTTTTGCTTTTGTTTCCCTTGCCTGGGGAGATATGTTCCTGAAGAAGTTGCTCATGTTTATCTCCAAGAGATTTTTGCATATATTTTTTTCTAAGAGTTTTATGGTTTCATGACTTACATTCAGGTCTTTGATCCATTTTGAGTTTACTTTGGTGTATGGGGTTAGACAGTAGTCCAGTTTCATTCTCTTACATGTAGCTGTCCAGGTTTCCCAACACCAGCTGTTGAAGAGGCTGTCATTTCCCCATTGTATATCCATGGCTCCTCTTCATATATTAATTGACAATATATGTTTGGGAATATATCTGGGCACTCTATTCTGTTCCGCTGATCTATAGGTGTGTTCTTGTGCCAATACCAAATTGTCTTGATTACTGTGGCTTTGTAGTGGAGCTTGAAGTCAGGGAGTGTAATTCCCCCTGCTTTATTCTTCTTTTTTAGGATAGCTTTGGCTATTCGGGGTCTCTTGTGGTTCCATATGAATTTTAGAACTATTTGCTGTAGTTCTTTGAGGAATGTTCTTGGTATTTTGATAGGGATTGCATTGAATCTGTAAATTGCTTCAGGCAATATGGCCATTTTGACAATATTAATTCTTCCTAGCCAAGAGCATGGGATGAATTACAATTTATTAGTGTCCACTTTAATTTCTCTTAAGAGTGCCTTGTAGTTTTCAGGGTATAGGTCTTTCACTTCCCTGGTTAGGTTTATTCCTAGGTATTTTATTCTTTTTGATGCAATTGTGAATGGTCTTGTTTTCCTCATTTCTCTTTCTGCTAGTTCACCGTTAGTGTATAGGAATGCAACAGATTTCTGTGTATTAATTTTGTATCCCACAACTTTGCTGAATTCAGATATTAGATCTAGTAGTTTTGGAGTGGATTCTTTAAGGTTTTTTTATATACACTCTCATGTCATCTGCAAACAGGGACAGTTTGACTTCTTCCTTACCAATCTGGATGCCTTTTATTTCTTTGTGTTGTCTGATTGCCATGGCTAGGACCTCCAGAACTGTGTTGAATAAAAGTGCCGAGAGTGGGCATCCCTGTCTTTTTCCTGATATTGGGTGAAAAGCTTTCAGCTTCTCGCTGTTAAGTATAATGTTGGCTGTAGGTTTGTCATATATGGCCTTTATTATGTTGAGATACTTGCTCTCTATACCCATTTTGTTGAGAGTTTTTATCATGAATGGATGTTGAATTTTGTTGAATGCTTTTTCAGCATCTATGGAGATGATCATGTGGTTTTTGTCCTTCTTTTTGTTGATGTGGTGGATGATGTTGATGGATTTTCAAATGTACCATTCTTGAATCCCTGGGATGAATCCCACTTGATTATGATGGGTGATCTTTTTGATGTATTTTTGAATTTTGTTTGCTAATATTTTGTTGAGTATTTCTGCATCTATATTGGTCTGCAATTTTGTTTTTTGTGGTGTCTTTGCCTGGTTTTGGTATTGGAGTGATGTTGGTCTCATAAAATGAGTTTCGGAGTAGTCCCTCCTCTTTTACTTTTTGGAAACTTTAAGCAGGATGGGTATTAGGTCTTCACTAAATGTTTGATAAAATTCAGCAGTGAAACCATCTGGTCCAGGCATTTTGTTCTTAGGTAGTTTTTTGATTATCAATTCAATTTCTTTGGTGGTAATCAGTCTGTTCAGATTTTCTGTTTCTTTCTGGGTCAGCCTTGGAAGGTTGTATTTTTCTAGAAAGTTGTCCATTTCTTCTAGGTTATCCAGTTTGTTAGCATATAATTTTTCATAGTATTCTCTCATAATTCTTTTTATTTCTGTGGTGTCTGTAGTGATTTTTCCTTTCTCATTTCTGATTGTTTATGTGTGTAGACTCTCTTTTTTTCTTGAAAAGTCTGGCTAAGGGTTTATCTATGTGTTTATTTTCTTGATGAAGCAGCTCCTGCTTTCATCGATTCTTTCTATTGTTTTATTCTCGATTTTATTTATTTCTTCTTTAATCTTTATTATGTCCCTCCTTCTACTGACTTTGGGCTCATTTGTTCTTCCTTTTCTAGTTTCATTAATTGTGAGTTTAGACTGTTCATTTGGGATTGTTGTTCTTTCCTGAGGTAGGCCTGTATTGCAATATATTTCTTTCTTAGAACGGTCTTCCCTGCGTTCCACAGATTTTGCGGTGTTGAATTATTGTTGTCGTTTGTCTCCATATATTACTTGATCTCTCTTTTTATTTGCTCATTGATCCATTAATCATTTAGGAACATGTTATTAAGCATCCATGTGTTTGTGAGCTTTTTGTTTTCTTTGTGTAATTTATTTCTAGTTTCATAGCTTAGTGATCTGATAAGCTGGCTGGTACAATTTCAATATTTTTGAATTTACTGAGGTTCTTTTTGTGGCCTAGTATATGATCTATTCTTGAAAATGTTCCATGTGCACTTGAGAAGAATGTGTACCCTGTTGCTTTTGGATGGAATGTTCTGTAGACGTCCATTAGGTCCATTTGTTCTAATATGTTGTTCAGTGCCTGTGTCTCTTTATTTTTTTCTGTCTGGTTGATCTGTCCTTTGGAGTGAGTGGTGTGTTTAAGTTTCCTAAAAGGAATGCATTGCATTCTATTTCCCCCTTTAATTCTCTTGGTATTTGTCTCACATATGTAGGTGATCCTCTGTTGAGTGCATAGATATTTATAATAGTTATATCCTATTGTTAAACTAACCCTTTTATCATTATGTAATGTCCTTCTTTGTCTCTTGTGACTTTCTTTGTTTTGAAGTCTATTTTATCTGATACAAGCACTGCAACTCCTGCTTTTTCGCACTATTAGTTGCATGAAATCTTTTTCCATCCCTTTAGTTTCAGTCTGTGTATGTCATTGGGTTTGAAGTGAGTCTCTTGTAGGCAGCATATAGATGGGTCTTGTTTTTTTGTCCATTCTGCTACTCTTTGTCTTTTGATTGGTGCATTGAGACCATTTACATTTAGGGTGATTATCGATAGTTAGGTACTTATTGCCATTGCAGGCTTTAGATTCATGGTTACCAAAGGTTCAAGGCTAATTCACTCACTATCTAACAGTCTAATTTAACTCACTTTGTATGCTATTACAAACACAACTTAAAGGTTTTTTTCCTCCTTTTTCTTCCTCCTCTATTCTTTGTATGTTTTGAATTGTATGCTGTACTCTTTGTCTATCCCTTGGGTGACATCTATTTAGCCTTAGGAATACTTCCATGTATAGGAGTCCCTCCAAAATGCAGTGTAGAGGTGGTTTGTGGGAGGTAAATTCTCCCAGCTTTTGCTTATCTGAAAATTGTTTAACCCTTCCTTCAAATTTAAATGATAATCTTGATGGTAGAGTATTCTTGGTTCAAGGCCCTTCTGCTTCATTGCATTAAATATATCATGCCACTCCCTTCTGGCCTGTAAGGTTTCTGTTGAGAAGTCTGATGATAGCCTGATGGGTTTTCCTTGTATGTGATCTTTTTTCTCTCTCTAGCTGCTTTTAAAAGTCTGTCTTTATCCTTGAAATTAGCCATTTTAATTATTATGTCTTGATGTTGTCTTCCTTGGGTCCCTTGTGTTGGGAGATCTGTGCACCTCCATGGCTTGAGAGATATCTCCTTCCCAAGAATGGGGAAGTTTTCAGCAGTTACCTCCTCAAAGACACTTTCTATCCCTTTTTCTCTCTGTTCTTCTGGTACCCCTATAATGCGAATATTGTTGCGTTTGGATTGGTCACAGTTCTCTCAATGTTTTTTCATTCTTAGAGATTCTTTTTTTCTCTGTGCCTCAGCTTCTTTGTGTTCCTCTTGTCTAATTTCTATTCCATTTACCGTCTCTTCTACTACATTTAATCTGCTTTTAAATCCCTCCATTGTATGTTTCATTTCAGATATGGAATTTCTTAATGATTGAATCTCTGACTTAAATTCGTTCCTGAGTTCTTGAATATTTTTCTGTACCTCCATAGGCATGTTTATAATTTTCATTTTGAACTCTCTTTCAGGTAGATTGGTTAGTTCAGTTTCATTTGGGCCTTTTTCTGGGGTTTTTGAGATTTTGGTCTGAACCATGTTCTTTTGACGTTTCATATTTCTGTGTGTTGCTCACTAGTGCACAGAAACTCGTCTCTGGAGCTGCTCAGCCCCTAGAGTGAGGTTGGTCGTTGTAGGGGAGTGGAGCTGGTGCCTGGCGGGAGGAAAGGTTTGTTTCCTGATTCCCGTGTGCTGTGCCTGTCTGCAGCGTCAGATTCAGTGGGCCAAGCACAGACGTGTAAGCCTCTGTGCTTTTGTGTCTCTAGCTGTTGTAGGCGGGGGTCTCCCTTTGGTGGGCCTGACACCTGCACACAGCGACTACCGGTTTGCGAGCTCGCGTTGTCAAGCCAGTAGGAAGGCTCAGCAGGCTGTGTGTCACAGTGTGGGGCCACAGAGCTGAGTAGGCAGCCAAGGGGCTTGAGCACCTGAAGCTCCTCAATGTCCCCAACCAGCTGGGCAGAGCATGCCCAGACAACCTTGTCCAGCTCTCCCTTCTCCTATGCAAGCTCCATGCAAACCCCGCTCCTTCAGCAGCCCTCTTGCTGCTAGGAAGCCTGTCAGACTGCCCGACCTTCCTGTGACACAGAGCAGCCGGGTGTGAATCCCCTGCTCCACAAATAGCCGGAATGTCAGTCTCCGAAGCACTCCCCTGATCTGAGCTCCCCAACTCCCAGAGCACCACACAATATAGGCTTCTGCTTACAAAGCAGATCTCCAGGGCTAGGTGTTCAGCAGTCCCAGGCTTCCACCCCTTCCGCGCCCCATTTGTCTTCCTCCTGCCGGTGAGCTGGGGTGGGGGAAGGGCTTGGGTCCCGCCAGATTAAAGCTTTTGTACGTTACCCTGTTTCGTGAGGTCTGCTCTGTTTGTGAGGTCTGTGTGCAGTCTGGTTCATCCTTTTTCTTATTGCTGTTTTAGGGTTAGTTGTATTAATTAAGTATATTTTTGTACTATTTGTGGTTTTCAGAGGAGTTCTCTGTGTCACCTCTCACGCCGCCATCTTGAATCCCTCGAAATATCTACTTTTAATTAGAGTATTGATTTGCCTTTTACACTATTTTTTACAATTTAGTTTTTGCAGCTGGAAACATCATTTGAGTTTGACAAAATTAATGGTTTTAATATAATTTCCTATTTAAAAGCTGACTTCTTTTGGGAATAGAACTTAATTACGGCATTAAAAAAGAATGGTCTCTGTGGACAATTAGGGTGGAGACTAACAACTAGGGCTAGTAAAAGTTAATTTTGTTTTTTTCTTTAAAACTCAGAAAAATAGAAATATAGGTTATTAGTTGGTAGACAGCAGAAAGACTGCAAGCTCTGTGAGTGCAGGGGTATTTGTTTACTGCTCTATATATTTTAAGACTAAAATAGTGATTAGTAGTTACACAAACATTTGTTTAATGAATATTTTGTTTAAATTTAAAAAATCCACTTTAAAACATATCCTTAACAGGATTCACTTCGCTCTGACATGCTTTCTTTTCTATTTTTAATAATATGATAACCAAAAAGTTTAGAATACAGTCACCTACCCATAAATTAGGGGATTTTTATAAAAAGATTCAGAGTAAGAAATAAAAGACTAAATAAGGCCTTGAATAGCTTTATTGAAATCTGTATAAATAAACATGCACATTTCAAATGTAAACTCAGGTGAACTCAAGTGCAGACAAAATTTTAACCTCTGTCATGCAGGAGGTCAGTTTACATTAAAAAAAAAAAAAAGGAAAAAAAAAAAAAGAAAAAAGAAAAGAAAGAAGAAAAAACCCAAAGCAGCTTTTAAAATACCAGGATGAAAAACCAGCTTTAATATCAAGGTATAAAGCAAAGCCATGATCAACATACCTCAATTATCCTGGTCAAATGCATTTTTTTTTTTTACCTTTAAATGCTAACATAAATAAATAATTTACCAAAATGTGCACTCACAGAGTGAACTTTTATTTACAATACACAATTTATAATCTATTGTATTTGATTAGTTCAAGTGAAGAACATTATAATTTTTGCTTTAATAACAGTGGGACACAAAGCAATTTCTCAGGTAGTCGATATGTGAAATGTGCCCCAGCATTTATATTTTCTATTAAAGGCAGTATTGTATGCCAATTGACAATACATTCTTTCAACTAGATCAAAGGGAAAAAAGCAGCAAATGAAAAATGTTTCAAATGTTCACACATATTTTTGGCATCCTGGATCCTTGAATGTGTTGAACTAAAATCAGATTCAAGGTTTGTATATGTTATATATTGTACAGGTTCTGACTCTGGAACATGCAAATGCCAATTCTCTTATAACAAGTTACCTTCTGAGAAAAGCTGTAAGGCTATGGTGAATTCCATCAGGAACACACAAAGAAAGTTAACAGACCTACCTTTAAAGCCAACTGTCCTCTATAATTTAAAGGCCAGTATATGAAAAAAATTTCTTATCTAATCTTGATGCAATTATTACTGAGGATACAGAATGCTATTAAGTCTGTCCTTATATTACAAGAATTGGGAGAGTGAAAAGTTGCCAAATTACCAAAAAAATTGGGTAGAGAAAAACAGATGGCAGAAGTTTTAATTTTGGACCAACACCAGATTAAAGATAGGTATTTTAAAGCAAGTAATAAAAAATCTGAATGTTTAAGGAATAGATCTCAAGAGCAGTAAAAAAATGAGAAATGACTTTAGATGGAGTGTGAAATCTAGAAACTGTTTCCACAGTAGCAGTAAGATGAACACAATATTCTGAATTTTTAATGACACTATAAAAGGAACTAACTTTTTCAAGATTGTTTCTTCTACCATAATTTGGTTTTTTAATAGGCCCACGTTGATCAGCAGGGATAGATTTGAATATTTGGTTTTCCATGAATTCTACTGCAGTATTTTTGCCACATTGATAACTGCAGCTAGACATCATAGTAGTGTATGTGGCAGCCTAATAATGCACATGAACTAGGTTATCCAAAAACTAAGTTCAGCCATAGTTTTCTTGCAGTATTATTAGAGCAAAATAAATGACCAACATCCACAAATTTAACATCTGTCATCAATTAACTCACATCCAAAAAATTGAAGAAAACATAATTCATCAAAACAGCAGCAAACTTGAAAGGGATTTATTTGTGATTTCCTATATATATTTAGCTTGTAAATACAAGACTGTAAATGTATTAAGAGACAATTTCTGTTAAAGTTTTCATTGTGTTTCACTTCAAGTACTGCACAAGTTAAAATCTGATAAAGGATTTACATTCGGTTATCTGAAACGCCCCATCTCAGACTTTTGTTTAATGTGGTGGGTAACTTAATTTCAACAGATACCACCAGCAGGAAAGTCTCTCTTTTATGGCTTCTAGGACTTTCATTAGTTAGTGTGCATACAGTTCTCGTTTTCTATGTCATTGTCATTATCGTTGCTATCGTCATCACTTTCTAATGGGATGCCTGTGGCAGCTGAAGCACCTTTAGTTTCTCGATCAAGAGGAAAAAAGCCTGTTCCACTGAAAGTGTCTTGTCTCTGGTAGAAGAGTACATATGCTGCTTTAGACTGTTAAAACAAGCAAAGAATGTTAAAATGGTCATGAACGTCAAAGATCACATTAAATATAGTACAAATTTTTAGCTAGTAACCAATTTTGGTAGCATAAAATCAAACAAAAATCACACATAGTCAAGTTACTAAAATTGTTTAAATTTAAGATGACCTCTTTATATAAAGGAGGAATGGTTACTGGATTAATATTTTTATTCTCTTCTAAGTTAGCTGGGCAGATAAATAGATGCAACTATATCACAGATTAACCTAGTTATTCTAACATGAAATAAAATCCTATGCCGTCATCCCTCCTGTCTCTAAGGGAAAAGCTTCTTTCTATCTAATACTGATTGCTTCATTATGTTTGCTTTAGAGTCAACTTCTCCTGTCTTAAGAATATTGCTCCATTAATTATCACTGTATATCTTTAATAAGGCCTTAGCTACTGAACTTTCTGACATACAAAGTAAGCCTTTTCCCATTGTAAACCTTTCTTCATGCTACCTCTTCTTCTAGCTGCCATATACCTTCTTTCTCTTCCTCACAGCTGGACTGGTAGGCAGAATAGTCTATTTAATAGTCATCATTCATCCTCACACACACTCCTCAGTTCAATGTGATCTTGTGCCCCAACCATTCTAATGAAATGGCATTCACTGCGGTCACTAACCTATAAACAAATTAAATGGACACTTTCTTTTAGTTCTTTTAGTCAATCTCTTTGTAGCATCTAACCTTTATTACTCCTTTTTCCTGTATCAAACCATTTTTGGCTTCTGTGACATCACTTTTCCACAGATGTTCTATCTCTATGGTTTCTTTTGACTTTTCTGAGGGCTCATTAAATCTTGACCTTTAAACAAAATAAGGTTTTGTCCTCAGCCCACTACTTTCTTAATTTGTATCTTCTCACTAGGGGATTCATTCAAACCTATGGCTTCAACTGTACTGACATCTCAAATTTAAAGCAAGCCAGTTCTCACATTGGAACTCTAGTATCATTAGTCCAATTTAATGAAAATTTCCAAATAGTAATCATATGGGTAGTTCAAAGTTCAACAGCAAATTTTCTTCCTATATTTCCTATTTTGGTGAATGGTGAAATAAGACCTCCTACTTCTCCCTTTGTATATCTGTATCTTTATTTATATCTAATTCTAATCCAGTAAATATCTCATAAATCCAACCTCCACCTTTCTATATACACTTACTACTGCTACTACTCCTCCTGTAAATTTAGAAGTTCTTATTGCTCAAATTATTTGACATCCTCCTTTCTGCTGGAGACTAAGTAAGGACCTTCTTCTTTTCTCAGTGCCTTCCAGTCACACTTCTATATTATTCTCAGACAGATGTTAAGGTAAAAATGTAACAATGTTCAGTTGCTTAACAATCATCCACTGCTTCTCACAACCTTTAAGAAAAGGTCTAAACAATGAAGAGTGCCATCTTAACTGATCTGAGTGCGAAATTTAGTTCCAGTCCAATTTCTGCCCCATATTCCTAATAGAAGGTATTCTTTCAGTAATGCCAGATTATTTGCTATTCCTTTAAGTGCTGTGTTCTGTTATGCCTCCTCGCTTTTGGAGATACCATTCTTTTTGCTTAGGACATCTTTGCTTCTTTTTCCTAATTTACTGTTATTTGTACTTGCAGACTCAGATCAAACACCATTTTCTCTATGTGTACTTCCCTCTGCTGGTCCTGTCTCCTTAAACCCCAAATCAGTTGAGACAGCTGTCCCTTTTCTATGTAGCCAGGATATTTAGTAGTATTCATATATAATTATTAATTTACTTGTCATTCTTAGATTGTAAGCATCTTGAAATCAGAAATAGCTGCCTTTTACCCTGTCTAGAATAGAGTCCTATCTATAGAAGGTACTTAAAAGCTACTTTACTTTATGAAGAATATCACTGTTAAGATGCTAGGTAACATCAAATTCATATATTGTATATAAACAAGATATACTCTTTATCTGAAGACAAGACTAGGGAAGTGTTGTGAAAGACTTTGAAGGAGAATGTAG
Organism: Phataginus tricuspis; assembly: GCA_029783875.1. Taxonomy (NCBI): domain Eukaryota; kingdom Metazoa; phylum Chordata; class Mammalia; order Pholidota; family Manidae; genus Phataginus; species Phataginus tricuspis. The sequence continues at coordinate 22,129,276 of JAQQAC010008719.1, read as the reverse complement.
ACAGTTTCAGGATTTTTTATTGGGATAAAAAGAGCAGAATTGAAAAGTGAGGGATATTATTTGAAATTAGAAGTCTAAATATAAACTGGAAATGTACTTAACTTAGGCATATACACATTTTTAAAAATATGTATATTTAAAAAATATTAGAGTTCAAGTCTTTGTTCTTTGTTATAGCTGTAAGGAGATAAGCAACAGTACATAACATACGTGTACACACACAAAGAAAGTTGAAAATATAAAATATCTGTAGAGAAACAAATCAAACTTATTTCATACATGTTCATACAATGACAGATTAAAACTGTGCCAATAAGTTGAACAATGTAGGTTGAAGACTTTTAAAGCATTAAGAACTAAAAAAAAGCTAATCTGCCCTCAAGGAATTTGTAAACTGGGAAATTAAATAGTGAGTGCTCCCCACATCAACATGAAACCTCTGTACAGGAAGTATCATCATATGCGCAAATGCTGTTTTTATTTCCTACTCTCTGTAATGTGATGAAATACTAAAATTTATAGAAAAACCTTTATCAACAAGTTTCTTCTTAGAACATACTAGTTATCCTTTTATCAATCAATATCTGATAATAAAAATCTGCTCCAATGGGAAGCAGAACAAATGCTAATATTCTGGCTCTAGCTGTGGCAGATAAACTGATGCAAGCATGAATAGATTTAACTTCCTTGTTTTTCTACTATCCAGAAAACATCAAACAAATACACAGGGTTAATTTTTTTAAAAATCTACTATGTTTTATCTAATTACATAATATGGAGTTTAAATGTTTAACTGTCATAAAGGATAAGATTTTAAAATCATAGATATGGTAAGGCCCTTATATACATCCTTTAGATATATATTTTTTTCTATTTTTGCATTCTGACTTTAAGTAGTCAATGTCTAGAAATATCTGAGTCTTGTTTTCCAGGAAAAAACTTTTTTATTTTCATTAGAAAACTCTAGTTTTCATGTTGAAGACTATTAGAAAAGTTTTCATGTTGTAGTTTTTGCTTTCTGTTAGTGGGCAAATTTAGAAGATATATTTTCAACTTAGGGACCAATTTTACATTTCTTTATCAAAGCAAGTTTCTCTTAACTATTAGAATTACTAGAATATAGACTACAGTGCTCCATGGGGCCCTTTTAAAACATCTAGATCCCTTGGTTTTTCAGGAAATAAAAGACACTTACCACAATCTGGTCCTCAGATGCAGGTGAGACACTACTGTCATCAAAGTAGTACCATTTTCCATCATCTTTATTTTTTGCAAAAGCAGTATCTAATGAAAAAATATAATCACTTTTGTGACTGAAATGATCTATGGTTTCCTGGGGTGGGCAGGGAACCCTCAAAACTTTAATCTATGTAAGGAATACCTATTAAAATTATATGAATCATTATATGAGGCCTAACTATTACACATTCAACTGATTCATTGATTAAAGGTTTTAGAGTAATTTCCTACAATACAGACAGATGCTTAAGATACAGTTCACGTAAATTGAAATTGGTGACTTTTTCATCCCAGGGACAAACAGAAAATATTTATTATTTTTTAATGAACAAAATAACAATATTAAAGACATAAATGGTAGTTAAAATTTATGTAGTGCTTATTGTCTACCAAGCAGAGTGCAATGTACTTGTATCATGAAGAAGGTATTATATCATAATTCTTCTTTCAATTTTAGAGATGGAGAAAGTGAGGTATCAATAATAGTTTCATTTGCCCAACAGTATTATTTCCAACAACACTCTCATTGTTCTTTTACCAATTAATTGGTTTTTATACCAGAATCTTTTTGAGTAACTAAAGTACACAGCAAGAGAAAAGTAAAACGCAATTAATTAATCTGCGTACATTTTAAAGATTTGCTTTAAGTTTACCTTATAGGTTTTCTCTTCTAAATAGTTCTACCCCTCACAAAACAAAATTATTGTTCTTCTGGGTGGAGCCTATTGTAGGTTTTAAGTTTGTCACTGAATTTAAGACCACTGTACTCACAAATTAAAAGACACATATTGCCAGACTGGATAAAAGAACAAGATCTAACAATAATATGGTTTATAAAGACAGATCCAACAAAAAGGCACAGGAGTTTGCAAACTACAAGATGACATCAAAAGGAAGCTAGACGAGCATTTGCAATTCTGAGAAAAAGACAAAACAGGAAAAAGAATATCAAATCCTGGCAAAGGAAACAACAGCTACCTATTATAAACGGAAATGTAACTACTAAGGGAAAAAAAACAATGAAAAAAAAAACTGTTAGGAAAAAGAGATAAATCACTGTGTTACTCAGAGTCCTGACAAATTCCTTTCCGAAACAGAATGAACATCAAAAATTTCCAAGAGTTAGTAATGACTTGAATACAATTGGTGAGAACTATTGGTGAAATATAGAACTCTATACATGTTATCAAATCCACAAGCAGTTAAAAAACAGGCCATGTATTAAGCCACATAGAAACCTTTATAAACCTGTAATGATTAATATAATATAGACAATGCCCACAACTATTATGAAATAAAATTAAAACTAAGAACAAAAGGAGAGCTTTATAAAACATATATTTGGATAAGTATATGACTAAATAACTTGGGCTAATTAGAAAATCATAATGGACATTAAAAATATATATAGAATTGAAGGACAATGAAATTTTACATTTCAAACTTTATGGGGTACAGATAAAGCAGTTTTTAGGGAGAAATTCATAGTTTTAATTATAGCTTTCAGTAGAAGAAAAAAAAATTGGAAAAGAAAAGGCTAATAAGCCTTCAGTGAAAGGAGTTGGAAAAAGAGCAACACAGCAAACCCATAGTAAGAAAAATATGCCAAAGGAAGAGAAGAAATCAGTGAGACAGAATGCATACATGTAATAACATAAAGAAAAGTTTAATAAAATGGAAAGAAATCTTTGAAGAGGTAGACCTCTGGGAAGACTTATTAAAAAGAAAAAAGAATGAAAAGGGACAAAAATGTAAGTATTATAAACAACTGTTCTTAAATAAATTGGAAAACACAGATACATTTTTTGAAAAACATGGATTTTTTGAAAGAAAATCTAATATTGCACAGTACCAATCATGTAAATTGACAATGATGCATAATTCATAAGAGAACATACAGCAAACATGTTAGAAAGGGAAGGGGAAGAATAGGGGAGGACAGGAGCCCTGAATGAACCAGTGATTTGTTTCTGTGCTTTGAACCCATGAGTATGATTAACTCAATCCTCTCTATTCCTGATATAAAAAAATAAAATAGGTTCAAAAGCTGATTCATTCATTAATCAATATTTATTGAACAACACTATGTAAGACACATCTTACATTTTCACTTTAAGAATAAATATCTTAAGGGGAAAAGTCTGGCATTACCAAACATGATGATTTTAGTAAAAAGTTAAAATGCCAACTTACAGTGTCCTCCTCCCATCCCTCCATAGTGGTTGGAAACAGCAATCAAATTATAGCGGCAAGGACCTGCATTTGGATTAATTAGGAATTCTGACATATCCAAGTCACTGTTTAAGAAAAAGATCAAGTTAACTTTATGTTTTCTCTAAATGCCATGAGTTCAACTCCTTTCTGTCAGTGTTGACTCTCATTTATACATATATCTCACTGAAGAAAGTAAGAATCAAATAACTTTATGAAACAATCATACACACACACACACACACACACACACACACACACACACACACACACA
>JAQQAC010008719.1:22059386-22125542 GCA_029783875.1 Phataginus tricuspis | reverse complement strand
CACACACACACACACACACACACACACACACACACACACACACACACCTGAGATTTAAATGTTTTGGCAAAAATTTTCTTAGGGGCTCAGAATTAAAAAATTCTCCACTGACTGTTGTTTTCAGATTAACATTTTCATGCTAATACATCTAACTCTCAGTGTATCGGGAAGAATGGTCATCACCATTTACCATTTAGGTCCCTTCATTTTTTATATTTTTAGTCACTTTTATAATTGACTTATGTAAGAATAAAGGGATAACGAAAAACAACTTTATGGACATCTTATAATAGTTTAAATCAAATACCATTACTTATTCTACATTTTTGTAGTTTCTATTTTTTTTTACACTCCCTCTTTTTATGATTTTGATGTCCTGTTTTACATCTTTTTGTGTATTCCTTAACTAATTATTGTAGATATAATCAATTTTCCTGTTTTGTCTTTTAACCATCATACTATTTGTAAGTGGCTGACCCACTACTTTTACTATATGTTTGTTTTAACCAGTGAGAATGTTTTTTCTTTCCTAATTTTGTTTCTTCTAATTCTGGCCTTTTCTTTTCCACCTAAAGAAGTCCCTTCAACACTTGTTATTAAGGCCAGTTTAGTGGTGGTGAACTCTCCTTGTTTGCCTGGGAAACCCTTTATCTCTCCTTCAATTCTGAATGATAACCTTGCCAGGTAGAGTATTCTTGGTTGTAGGCTTTATCCTTTCAGCATGTTGAATATTTTGTGCTCCATTCTGGCCTGCAAAGTTTCTGCTGCAAAAGCAGCTTATATAATCACACGGGGGTTTCCCTTGTACATAACCAGTTACTTTTCTCTTGCTGCTTTTAAGATTTTCTTATCTTTGATTTTTGACATTTAATTATTATGTATCTTGGTGTGGATGTCTTTGGGTTTTTCTTGTGCTTCCTGGACCTGGATGCCTGTTTCCTTCTACAGGTTAGGGAAGTTTTTAGCTTAAATTTCTTCAAATAAGTTTTCTGCCCCTTTCTCTCTCTTCTCTTTCTGGAACCCCTATAAATGCAAATGTTAGTATGCTTGATTTTGTCTCAAAGGTCCCTTTAACTATCCTCACTTTTTTAACATTCTTTTTTCTGTTCAGATTGGGTGATTTCCATTATCTTGTCTTCTAGATCAAAATGATCCAGTCTCCTGCATCATCTAATCTGCTGTGGATTTCCTCCTGTGTGTTTTTCATTTCGATTGTTGTATTCTTCAGCTCTGAATGGTTCTTTTTAATATTTTCCATCTCTGTTGAAGTTCTCATTGTGTTTGTTCATTCTTCTCCTCAGTCCAGTGAGCATCTTTATGACCATTACTTTGAACTCTTTATCTCTGCTTGGTTTAGTTCTTCTTCTGATGTTCTGTCTTGTACTTTTGTTTCGAACATATTCTTGTTTCATTTTGCCAGACTGTGTTTGTATATATTAGGTTGTCAGCTAGGTTTCCTGGTCTTGAAGGAGTGGCCTTATGTAAAAGGTGTCCTGTGGGGCCAGAAGTGCAATTCTTCTGGTCAACAGAACCAGGTGTTCCAGGGGTGTCCCCTGTGTGGGCCACATGAACTGTCTTGCGGTAGGCTGAATGCTGCAGGCACACTGGTGGGCAGGGCTGGTTCCCAGTGTGGTTAGCTGTGAGACCTGGCTATGACTGTTGTGCGTATGCTGGTGGGCAGGGCTGCTTTGCTCAGCCGTGAGAGCTACTTTGGGGGTGGGGGACACCAGTCCTGGTTGAGGCCACCCACTGGGTGTGGCAGGTCCACAGGGTAACAATGGTGTGGGATAAATGATGCTACCAAGAAAAATGGAGAGTGTCAGAAATGCATCCACCAGCACAAGGGCCAGCTAAGTAGGAGAGAAAGAAAAATGGTGACTGCCAGCGATCCCTGCCCTTCCAGCACACATCCTAAAATTAGTTACTAAAATCTCCTTCATGTATGGACCAGGTGCTTTTCAAACTGCTGTCTTTATTCTGGATCTCAGAATAAGTGAGTTTCTGTGCAGTTCCTTTAAGAGCAGAGTCCTGGTTTCCTATAGTCCTCCAGTACTCCTGGAGTTACGCCCTGCTGATCTTCAAAACCAGATGTCACGGGAGCTCATCTTCCTCGTGCAGGTCCCCAGGATGAGGGTGCTCGATGTGGGGCCTGAACCTCTTGCCCCTCAGGGGTACCTCTAGTTTGTGATATCCCTCCCACTTGTGGGTCACCATGCCGGAGGTGTGAGTCCTGCCTAGACTGCATCTCTGCCCCTCCTACTTGTCTCAATGTGGTTTTTTCTTTATATCTTTAGCTACAGAAAACCTGCTAGTCCTTCAGTTGTTCTCAGAGATAACTGTTCATATATGTAATTGTAGAAATGGAGTGTCTGTGGGAGGAAGTAACTTGGGATCTTCCTATTCTGCCACCTTGATTCTATATGGTTTTAATGAGCTACATACCCCAAATGGGCAACATTCCTAGAACTGCAACCAACTGTTTATAATCAATCTGTCAAGCACAAAACTGAAACATTAGAATCTTACAGCTTATCATTATTTCTGGTTACTCATTTTCTACTTGTATCATTAAAAAGCAATGTGATTCTAAATTGTAAATACATCTCTAACAGATTATTGTTACTTTTAGTTCTTTCTGTACTTACAATGCCAAAATGTTGTATAACTGAAAACTTTTGGCTCATAATTTTGTTAAATTACCATTTCTTTTTTTCCATAATTGCAAAAAATTTTCAATTTTAAGCACAAGTTAGAATAAGCAATCTAAAGAGTATTTTCAGTAATACATAATCTAGTTCCTTCCAATCTCCTTTGTATATACGTTTGCCTTCAGTATTTGTTACTAACTGTATCAAGTAAATTTGGTGCACATATATGAAATATGAAAGAATACTATCAATGTTCTTTTAGCAAAATGGGACAGTACCAAGTTCTTGTTGCAAAATACTGTGTGATGAAGTCCTTCCTTGACTACATGAATGAGAATACAATAAAAAAAAAAGGACTACAAAAATGCTGTCTTTGGACTTCTTCATAATAACCTTTTTACTAATATGTCATGCTCTGGACAACACAATAAAAAAACTGAAGTATGACACAGTAGGGATATGTCATTTTTCTAAGCAATTGCATTATTTTCTTATTACCTAAGTCTTTTTTTAAAAGCATACTTAGAATAATTAATGATGAAATAATCCCTAGGAAAACAAGATTACTGAGATCCCATAAAGTATCTTAGATTTTTAAATAGGGCCAACGAACCGATAAGTAACGTAACACAGAATGAGTTTTACTGTTTAAAAGAAAATGTATATTTTCTCTTTGTTCGTTGTAAAATCTTTAAGAAGGAATAAAAATTGTTACTGATTCCTTACAAATTGTCAGAACTACTCAAAAATATACTCAAAAACGAAAATTGGGTCCAATGTGACCTGGTGTTTAAAAAGAGAGTTCCCAATGTTTATGAAGCATAATCAAAACGTACTTGATGGGAAAATCAACTAAGGTATCCAACTTGTCTCTCATATATCGACTATAAGAAAATCGCTTGAGATGTACCACAAGTACTGGGGGCAGGGACCACAAATCCAATTTCTTTGTGGCTTGCTGATGTTCTTTACAATTTGGACAATACCTAAAGATAAACAGAAATATTTAAAGCTTGACAGAGGTAAAGAAAACAAAAGATAAAAAAGTTTGGGAAGTTCTACATTTATTCATTAACCGATTAATTACTGTATGCCTAGCATGTACCAGATTGACAGGAACTCCTGTTATTATTTTAATCTTCAATGTTTTCCAAATAGATTTAACTATTATAAATTAATACATAAATATTCAAATAAATGATGAGGGTTAGATTATTTGTATTTTAGAATGCTAAAAAGAATGGATGTACCATAAAACTGCAGAGATACTGGTATCAGAAAATCCCAAAACTTCTAGGCTCTAATGGAATTAATTACAGTTACCCCTTGAACAACGTGGGGGTTAGGGGCATGGATCTTCCACACAGTCAATCTGTGTATAACTTTTGACTCACAAAAACCTATTAATAGTCTACTGTTGACTGGAAGTCTCACTGATGACACAAACAGTAAATTAAACATATTTTATATGTTGTATTATACACTGTATTGCTACAATAAAACAAGCTAGAGAAAAGAAAATGTTTTTTCCAATTGTTGAAAAAAGTCCATGTATGAGTGGACCTGCAGAGTTCAAGCCTGCATTATTTCAAGGGTTCACTGTAATAGTACTACAAAACATACCATTATGATTTTCCTAAAAAAAGCTTCTTTCCAAATGACTGCACAGCTGAAAATTCTTGGGAAAAAGTAATTAAATTACTCATAGTAAAATGGCTATTATGGAAAATACATAATACATATTAGGGAAAATTCTCATCCCTCTTCAAAAACTACTATCACATAAAGAAAAGAATATTATTTAAAATATCAAAGGGAATTTATTACTTCCCAACTTGATGTAGCATATACCTCAGCATAAATCTTAAAAAGAAAATTAAAAACAGTTCATTTAACTTTGTTTCTTACCAGGGATCTTCAGCACCTAGCTTTTCTTTTGTTGTAAAAAGCTCAATGCAATCTTTTAATTTCACAAAGGGTTTTTTAGGAGGTTTATATTCCACACTTTCATGTTTTTCAAAATCCTAAAGAGAAGTATTTCTTGAGTTAAGAGAACAAGTGAAACAAAACTCATTTTAGTGATACCATATTACTATGAATAGCAATGAAAAAAACTCCTAAACTTTCTCAAAAGAATCATAAGGCCTATTTCAGGTGGGATTTAAACCATACCTTTAAATAACTCCTATCCACACACCTATATGGAGGACTAAAAAGTATAAAAAGAAAGCATGTTCAAAACCAACAAGACTTTTTCTATTATAGTACATAACCAACCTTTTACTGGCAAAATAAACATATTTGGTAGAAGCAAATGAGTGTGAAATAACAGTATGATCAACATGGGAAAGATAAAGAAGGAATGAGTAATGACTTACCTCAGCGGCATTTTCATCAAAATATCTTTTTTTCAAATCAGGATCCCAGTCCAGAGCAAGAAAAGACCTTTCTAGGATGGAAAATGTATTTCTTCTTTAAAATTTAATATGCTTTAATGGTAAAATTAGTATTTTTTAATGTTAGGATATATATCAGAATAAACAAATAACAATCTTTTCTACTTGCACTAGGTGATCAGGGCAAAATGCTGTTTCTAAACCACTGAGGCATTTTAGGAGTTAATAAAAAAAAGATAAAACACTTAAGCATAAATCAAATTTCCATTTAATAAACACTAATGTGTTTCAGAATACACAGAAATTAAGGCTTTTCATTTAAAATTTTAGATAGATAAGTAAATGTTATTTTTCATGACAGTGCTGAATTTCATGGTTTTTACCTAAAAAAATAACATGCTCTGCTCAAGTTTAAGTGTTCAAGCCACTTTTCACAAATACTTACCATCTAGCCTAAGCTGCCTGTCATCAAATCTTATATGCCTGGTATCATCTTTGATGTAGTTGATATCAGTATTGCCTAAGTTGTTGAACTGGAATGTAAATAATCTTTTTTTGTGTCCCGTGGGTTGACCTTTGCAAGTCTCCTCAGTACATAATCCATTTTCAGAATCATTATCTCCTCCAACTGAATCTTCAGACTGGCTGTTTTCATTCTCAGAGGGAAGTTCTTGATCCTGGCTGGATTCATCATCTGGCTCATCCGTTTCCATTTCACCTAATTTTGGATATTAGAAGTCTTTAAACAGACCCAATGCTAACTTAAAAAATGATTAATACTAACATTTTTCTCAGGCTTACAGATATTTTTTAGTTCCTTAATCCCTATCCTCTTAATTTTTCTCTGAGGCAATAATCCAAAAAAGTGAAGAGTTTTTACAATTTAACAGGGCTGTCTTACTTGGCGAGCCTTCTTCATGTATGCCATTTGGACCATTCCCATTAATATTTTGGTCCTTACAGCAGTGTAGGGATCCTTCCGTTTCTTCAGTTTCAGTAGCTATTTTGACATATCGGCTTAAACAAAACCAGAAATCAAACAAGTTCAGTTCTATAAAGGTAAAACTTAAAAGTTTTCATTCTTTCAATAAAAAAGAAACTTTTTTTGCTATAGCAGAAGTCCTTTAGTAGATTCACAGGTAAATTCAAACTCAACATAAAGTACCATAAGTGCAACTGACTAATCATTTGTATTTTCACTGTCTTTAAAAAAAGAAGTTAATTTGTACTTCTTGGGTTTTAATATCCTTCTTTTGTATGTTAAAAATTTGTGGAAAATAACTTCTCAACTTAAATTAAAAAAGTTATATGAAGATCCACATTTAGATGCAACATATTATGGCTAAAATTACTTACAGTTGTATAATGTGATCTTTACAGATTGGTTATGGGACAATAAGGATTAAAATAGGTATGCAAGCAAATATATCAGTTATAAAGGATAAAAAATGATCAAATGCCATTATTACCTTATAACTGAACTGAACTTTTTAAAGAAGACAAAAAAGGGTTTCCTCACAATAATACTGACCATGAAAGTTTATCCTTTAAATTAAAACTATGTTCAGTATGAGTTCTTCAACTGGCAGTGTGTATAAACAAATGAAGCATCTGACGTTTGTTATGATTTTAGAGTGCATACACAATAGAGTCCTATTTTCTATTAACAGCAAATTTTTCTTGGTAAACAGCTACAAGAATTCATCCTTTCTGGATCTGAAATTACCCCAGTAATTTGTTTTACATGACTGAGAAACTGGATTTTTTTAAATTGACAACTGTCTAAACAAAGTTGAGATATTTCAAACTTATCTAATTATATTCTCATAGTATACTTTGCATGTTTATTTTATTAGCTATTTTATATTTTATTTTATTAATGTAGAATTGTTTGCCACTTACCACATTCTCAAAAGCAGGAGATTATAGAGTTTATCTTCAGTATTGTTTCGTGGTACGGCCATAAGAAAAGGCTGACCAAAAAGTGAAGAACCAGTATGGTGGGTATAACTTGAGTGTCTAAATTTTTCTCTTAGGCAGACAGGAATAATCACATGCTCTGTATCTTCTGTCCTATTAATGTTAATTTCAAACCTACAAAGACAAAACTGACCATAAACTCTGAACATTTATATATTATTTCTTTTGAATTTTTCTCATGTAATATTTTGCACAATGAATTTGATACTTACACATAAATATCATCTCGTTCCATAATACTACTAAGGTTTTCATCCATAGCGAATATTCTGTGAAATCTATGATTGTATATATCAGTAACTATCATCTAAAAGGAAATAAATTTCTATTAAGCTGGTTTTACAACACTGAAGTACTGAACTCCAACTTACATATGTCAAATTCAGAAATATCTTACCTTATCTGCAGGTACTCCTGACAAAGCAGACAATGCTGTACAAAGATCAAGTATATTTCCAATTTTGGGGACAATCACTTTGTACTAAAAACAAAAAAAATTATAATGAACGTGTTACTTTGGGGGAGAAATATTAAGTAGATGAGCCTGAACTCATGGTTCCTTCCTCACATTCAGTAGGCTCATTGTGCCCAGTTTCCAATTTTGCCATCATCCTGGGTGACAATGTCCACATGGATGACTTATATTAGCCTCATTATTCTTTGACTCCTCAGTTCAAAGACCTACACTTGCATCCAACTGTGGTTCACTTCTTGGACCTTGTCATAGTTAAACTCTTAACAGACTGCAGACTAACTGCTACTTACTTTTCCTGGAAACTCATTCTTTGCTATGTTTGGCTTGCATTTAGATCTCTAAATGCTCTTACCTCAACTTTCTCCCAGTTTACCATGACTTCCATTCAGACACTACATGAGTCATAACTTCAACTATTCCAGTGCAAAGCCTTGAATACTTCATTATTCAGTTTTATTAATTATTATTGCTATGCTGGAGAAAATTGCCTAACTTTAGAGATTGGTGTATCACAAACACACAGTGCCAATCTCAAGTGATCCTTCAACACTAGACAGAAGTTCTATGTATTCTTTGTTTGCTATTCTCTCATTTCTCTCAATAACGACTTCAAATCTTCACCATTCCTTAGGCTTCTTATTTCATCACTTCTCCCTTCACTAGCAGAATACCAATTTCACCAAAAAAAAAAACAACACAGAGGCCACAGTATAGGAAAATTCCCAACTTTCTGTCACCCTACCAACTGGAGTCTAAAAGGTCCTTTTCTCTGTCTCTTTCAACACACAGAATGAGAATCAGGTGTGTCTCTTCCCATTCAAGGCTAACCCTAGCATCTATGCTCTGACCACATCCTCTTCTGCTTCCTTTGGAACCCAAACCCAACAATGATCTTTTATTTCATTTTACCATGATTCTTACATAAGTACTGGACTATATACAAGTCTCTTAAAAAACAAAAAAAGAAAACAAAACAAAAACAAAAGTCATTGCTTTCCCTGTGATAATTCTCATCTAGTCATTCCTCTTTATTTTCTGCCTTATAAATAACCTCGTTAAAAGCTGACTGATACTCTGACTGTCATAACTTCCTCACTTCCCATTCCCTCATCAGTCCATTCCTGGCTTTTGTCTTCACCTCTTTAACCTGTTACCAAGGTTGTCAATACTTTCATACAATCCAATCTTTACTAGCCTTTATTTTATTGGCCTCTCTGGAGCATGACTGATGATTGCTCCTCTCCTTTAATATTTTCCTTTCCCTACAACTTTACTTCTTATTTTTTTCTTTGTTGTGGTGACACCTTTTGAGGCTGTTCTCTAGTGCCTTTTAGAGTTTTATCCTTAGCCCTCTTCCCAGTTCTACATGCTCCCTCTAGATAAAATGACAATATATCCTAAATTGCTGTGGCCAGTCTTGGATTAGCCTGCTGTCCCGGCATAATTAATTGTGGCCCCTTTTATTTTTTAAAGAGTTCTGGTGTAGATGATCAATTACAGGATCACCCTAATCTCAGCCTTCTTAGACATTCACTGCAATCTTCATAAAGCTCACTGCCCAATTTATCTCTCAAGCACAGACCTGTCTCCTCTACTCTTGACACTTAAACTCAATGCCTATTGATATCTCTACCTAAATTTTCCTTATGCACCTCAACATGTCCAATATTAAACACAGATTTAGGTCATGTCAGGCCAACATATCCAATACTAAAACACATTTCTTCTTAAACTTTTCTTCTTATATATCCCATTAAAACAAATAGCACCACTATCTCCTGTGTTCCAATCCAATAAACTTGACATTATCTTTGAACACTCAAATATTTTTACTTCCTATATTCAACCAGTTCTTCTATCTAATGCCAATCCTGACACTAATCTTAAAAAAGTTCAAGCCCTGTCATTTGTCATCTGATCACTGCAAAAACCTCATTCCTGGTCTTCGTGTATCTGGTCTAAGCCTTTCCAATCCAATCTTTGTACTAGCCAGAGTCACCTTTCTCAAATGTAAATCTGGCCACATAATCTACTTAATAACCTCCAGTGGCTCCCCTAGTCATTAGGATAAAGTCCAAACTTCCTATAATGGCATCAAAATTCTTTGTGATCTGTCTTTTGCCTACCTTTTTTATCCTCTAGTTTCCAGAAGTGGACCATGTCCTCTTTTGCCTTTGGCCTTTTTGTACATGCCACCTCCTTGGTCTACAATGTTTGTATTTCCAGTTTTCATGGAAACCTAATCATCCTTCAGGACTCCACACAGGCAAAACTGCCAGTTTGGCTATGTTATTCCTTCTGTACTCTCCTACAGCATCCTGTCATAGTACTCTTCAAACTTCTTGGGAACAAGGACTAGGAATACCTTAGTATTTCTAGCACCTTGCAGAGTATGAGAGCTCAATATGTAATACATATCTAAAACAATTACTAATAAACTTCTGTGACCTAAATCAACTTTAATAATGGGAAAGCTCATCAAAAATGCTAATTCAGCTAATTTTCCTTTCCTGTCCAACTGGTTAAAGCATAGTGTTAATGAGGCTATCATTTTGTATTTGAGTTGTTACTGCCTCCAAGTGTTAAAAAAAATCCCTATTCTTCTTTGCTCACCATGGCTCTAACCTCCAAAAATTTGTATTTTTTGTCACTGAGAAAAGAGGTAAATTAACGAAATTCACATTGCTGGAAATATTTAAATTCAAATTATAGGAGAACATTCAATACATACCTTATGGGCTTATGTGTAACTTGAATGCAATCTGACTCTATATACTACAGATTATATTATTGACATGATAGAGTACTGTCTTTAACAAATGTGTTGTAGAGAAATAGAATATTTACATTTTTGCTCCAATGGTTTTTATCATTGTTATATAACTTCTTTTATTCCATTATACTGATGGCATGTATTTGTAAAGTTACAAACCAGAGAGGAAAGGGTGTAGTTTAGCATTGCTACAGTTTCTTGCCATTGAAATGAATGCTAACAGTCCTATACTTAAGAACAAGTGATTAAGTGAGCATCTAAAGGATGTGATTTTATATTCATGTATGATTATATTCATAAATATATTATTCAGAAATGTGAACATATATTCCCCGGGACAGAAATAAAAACAGGTCTTTATTGGCCCTGCTCATGGAGAAGGGCAAGTACAGCGATGCTGTTGCTCTCAATAATAATCTCTGGATGAAATACTGACATGAGGTCACCAGGGTCAGTGAGTTCATGAAGGAAATGTAAAAAGAAGCAGCAAAGAAATGGGTGAAACTTGCAGAATTGAACCCATGACTAGTCTCTATTAGTCTTTAATTATTTTGACTGACAAGACTATATTTTTATGAACACTTAATATATTATATCCTATTGATAGTAAGCCCAAACACTGTCATTAAATAAATGGTTAAGATCATAATTTTGTTCAAAGCATACCTTTCACAAAGATTTCATGAATATTACTATGGACTGAATGGTGTCTCCTCAAAATTCATATGTTAAAGCCCTAACCACCAATGTGACAGTATTCAGAGATGAGGCCTTTGGGAGGTTCAGATGAGATCATAAACATAGGGCCGTAGTGATGGGATAGTGTCCCAGAAAATAAATTTCTGTTTTTTCACTCGCTTAGTCTATTGTATTTGGTTAGCCAGCTCAAGAAGGTTAATACAGCTATTGTGCTCTAACAAACTGTTCTATCTGGCTAGGACCCTAAGTGAATGATCTTCAAAAAACAATTTTCTAAAGCAGAACCATGTCTGCTTTGGTTACCCAACAGAGCTTTACACTCAGTAGGTGACCCCTACATATCTGAACGAATAAAATTTTTGAAAACTTTTGCATTAGTATCTACAAGTCATAAGGGTTGGAAATAAAAATTTATGAAGTCCTTATCTGCAAAGAACTCAAGGTCTACAGGCGAAAAGATCAAAATAAATCAAATGTCATAATACAATTTTATAAATGCTATAATAGAATTTAGGGAAACAAGGTAGAAGTGTCAGAAAAGGATTAACTGATCAATAAATGGAGGAAAATATGGTGCTTTCCTCCACAAAATGCGAAATAATCCAATTAACAACACTAGGCAATGGAATCAGGCAGACAGCTGACATTAAGGCCTAGCACAGGGCTCTTAATTAGAGTAATCAATATTTGACACTCCAAATTGTAAAAAGCTTTGAACATTACTGAACCAAGTACTTCCAGTCTAAATAAATTTCTATTTCTCTTTTAAGTACTTCATATGCTTAGAGAGTGCAGGCATTTAAAACATACCATTATCTTACCATACCATGAATCAAAATGTATAGTAAATATTAGTTCTACTTCCCAGAGCCGTTAGGAAAAGCAATTATAATTAATACTAAATAAATGATTTATACTAAAGTTGGAAAATAGGGAAAATAATACCATGTTATTAATCTTTGTAAGCTAATACTCATCCCAACCTTGCAAAATCAAACCACCTCTCATTTTCTTTGATAAGAAAAAGGCTTTAAGAATTTTGTTTTTACATGAAAAATGAGTTTGTACATCCCTTAGCCTTTCAAGATTCTAAAATTAGTTGCATAACTTCCAAAGTATTTAGCTTATAAAATCTTACACAAAATAATTTGTTATTATTGAATTGCGCTTGAGGCATAAGGACTTAACCACCTTTTGTGAAAATAACAAATGCAAAGAAAATAATCATTGCTTACCTGCATAGGTTTGGTAAGTGGGTCCATTCTAACTAAATAAACTTCCAAGGTTCGTTCTTTTTTCATGGGCAATGGAAGTGTTAAGTAACAAAAAGGATCAAATGTCACTGAAATCTTAGCACATTCAGGACAAACTAGAGTTGATTTGAAAAGGCCATGAAATATATCTACTATGATAGAATCATTTCTTTTTAAATGGTTTTCCCAGGCTTCTTCAGCAACCACCTTTAAGGAAAAGAGACACATATTACCCAAAGATATATTATTGTTATAACAATGGTGATAATAATATTATTAAATTTACCTTATCTGGCCTTCCATCAGCATCTTTTAATTGTATATATGGTTTTTTCCTAATTCTATTCAAATCCTCATGTAGTCCATCTAATAGGAAAGCTAATAGTTCTTGACAGTCTTGCTGCTGGTATCCAGAGAACTGAGGTGCAAAGCGTCCTACCTGTGTCTGTAAGAAAAACAAAACTATAAAATCATATCTAGGGACAAGATTGTTTTTAAAAAATACATAGTTGATTCTCATTATTCATGGATTCCATACTTGTGAATCACCTACTTGCTAAAATTTATTTGTAACCCCTAAACCAACATATGGCACTTCTCCAGTCATTTGCAGATATGATGATTACATATAGATTAAATAATATAATCACATATCTTAAAGTATTTTTAAGTACTAACTAATCTGTAAAATAGAAAAGAAATTTTGACCTGAAGAAACAACATGAGAAAATATGGTAAAGTTTTGTACAAATGACTGGGAAACACAAAGGTTATTAAAATTCAATAACATTTCTGGGGCACTTCAAAAAATTATAAGGCTCTCATTAGTTTCTGAGTATAAAAAGTATGAATCTTACAGAGGTAACAGGAATATCTGTATTCATATATAATTTTCCTAGTCTTTGCAGTACACTAAGTATATTTTGATGAGACTGATAAGAAATGTGAAAGATAAAAATATCAAGAGCCCACTTACACATAATTTTAAAAGAGAGTATCTAGCAAAATAAAATGAACTGGAATCATGGTTAAGGACTGAGAAACAGTTTGTCTGAGCTAGCTTGTCCAAAGTTTAGAAAGGTAAAGAAGATTAAATGCAGGAATGTTTTTGATTTGTTCGTTTTTTTAAAGAACTAGTCTATAGTTAATCAAATGTTGCCTAGTAGATGTCCTATATGAATGTCATTTAAGTTGTTTATATAAAAATGGCTGAAAATTGCTTATTCTCCTTAAAAGTTTAAAATTTCTCATAAATCCCATTTATATACTTAGGTAAACATTTTTAACAATAAAAAGCTAAATTTTAACTTAATTCTTCTTTGAATGACAACTACTTGAGATTTAATGATTCTAATATGTAACCATTTCACAAACAAGAATAAACTTAAAAGTTTAAGAATTATTATATTGAATAGCTAATTAATATTTACTGTTTTACTAATTACTAATTTACTACTAATTAGTATTACTACTAATACTAGTCTCATTTTAATAATTTTCAAACTTACAATGATTTAAAATAAGTTGAGTTCTTAGAGCTTAATGACGTGCCCAAATTTAGTCTTTTTATTTATATAAAAGCTTATGTTGGTTTCTCAGAGATGTACTATATTCTAAAACAACCTGTAAATTCTCATTGGTATCTACCTATAGTCATTTTCTATCATACCACTGTTTTTCAACCTTTATTGTTTTCTTCCCCATCCCAGTCTTTTTAGACATTTTTAAACTAATCACTTGTTCTGTCTCCATCACAAAAACTTAATACTATGGATATACTGTGTATCTATTTATATGCTGTGTCCCTTTGGAGGGCCACAAACCATTGTAATAGCTATGATTTTTTGTCTTTTCCCCAAATACCCAATTTTTGTTTTCTTGGGGGTGATATAAGCCTCACTGAAAATGTATTTATTATACTAACCTTAAAGGCTCTTGGTGTGACATAGCTAAATTTTCCAGACCACATTTGCTTGATCAACTCAGCGTAAGATTTAGCTATTTCACCTCTCATTCCTAAGGGATTGTCGAAATTCAGTTCTTCTTGATACTTATCATTGAGGAAATATTCAGTAAGTGGAGGTGTATTGCTCAAACACTGCAAAGAATAAAATACGTCTTTAAGTAAAAGTAACCACCATTGTGAGCATGTTCAAATGAAGAGAGAAACTAATTTGTCATAATATATAGAGAAAAATTTAAATGATGACCTCTTATACTAACAACTGGTCAAATAAACACTCAAACGATGCACTCAACTATTCATTTCCCAAATTTCAAAGCAATGAAAATGCTAACATTTGTTGCTGTAAAACCTGCATTAATTTTAACCATAGCAAACTACCTGTTAACTGGGAGAGAAGCTCAGAGTTTTCTTTGCTTCTTTTACTTGCTTGATAGAAATTATGGTTTGTCTACTCATCCCAGGCACCTGCAAATTAGCCTGAGTAGGTAAAAACTGAGACAGACTGCAAGCAAGAAATTAACTTTAAAGAGGTATTTACTGCTTCCATTGTCATTTCCTTATCAGGAAAGAGCACCTTTAAATTTTCCATATGGTCAACCATTTTTAGAAGAGATGGTACAGATTAGCTAAACCTGAGAAAACAACTTTTGTTATGTGAACTCTGGCTAAGTGTGTTCTTCTTTCAGCTCTTTAATATCAGAACAATACAATTTTCCTTTATGTTAAGATTACAACTAAGAATAAATCAATTCTCCAAGTCTTTTTGATTCTGAATGAAATAATTTAGGATTTAAAATAAAATAGATGGTGGAAGTACAGTTTTTCCATATCATTTTATCTCAATACGCAATAATTTTAAATTGCTAATCTCACATAATCTGGCTTCGTCATGAACCCAATATTACTTTATGAGTTAAATGTCTACAGTCATTAAGTAGAATATGTAATGACTGACAGAGAGAGACAGTTACATAGTAACCTTTTTTGCTGCAGGAAGATATTTGTCGTGGAGTCATTTGGCAAAGTGCTTAAAGTGAAGCTAGTTTCTTGTATGTAAAATAGTAAAAACCCTCTCTTATGAGGATTCAGATTTATATTAATGGAAATCAAAAATTTCCAAAGCTTGCTTACCCCTCACCTGGAATAAGTCAAATAGTCTTGGTCACTATGAAAGGTTTAGTCTGCTGGGTTTGCACCACTAACTTGAATGCTATAACTATGGGTCTATACCATGCACAGTTTGGCTAAAATTCCAAAATTTAGTATGTTCAATTCTTTGAAATAAACTGTGTTCTATTTTGTTGTTTTAATTATAAATCAATTTATGTTTACTTAAGTAACCATGATATATGTCTTGGAATTTTATATGTAAGAAAATAATATGTCTAAATCGGTAGTCTGGCCCCTACCTCACGGCAAAAGAGAGAACTGTTTATAGTATCATGGTATTTGTTACTGTATAATTCTTAGGCAATGAAAATAATATAAATAGTTAATAATGTTTGGGATGGGCTGTATATACTTCAAAATCATTACATGCCATTTTAGGCGTAAAAATTTTTAGGTAAGAGGAAGACAGAGGTAGTCTACAGTGTAGGAGGCAATTAGGGAAAGGATACTTTTCTACCTTTTTTCTTAACTCCTTTTATATCTCATCTTTTCATAATCTAACACACCTTCTGAGTTTCATTTACTCTTTTCCTTTTATGTTATATGTTCTTTTAATAATAAACCCAGCACTGGAGGTAGGGCCAGGCAACCCAGAATACACCATGGCTACACTTAGTAGGTATCATCTGATTTAGTACAAACAGGATCAACATTAAATAGTGATGCAAAGGTGAGGTCAGACAGAATTCCCAACAATGATCAATTAATTTTCAAATCCTTACATTTGATCAGCTTAGAGTTATATTAAGAATAATATTCTACTACTGTCTGTAACACAATTATACAAATAACTAATTTATGGTTTTACCAAACACCTCAAAGAATGAAGTTGTGTAAACATGAGTAATTCTTCAACTTATTTACACATATCCTTATCTTGCAAAGACCTTACAGAATGAAAAATTTTTAGCTTTCCAATATCATCCAGAGTGATCTTTCTAAAATTTATATCTAATTATGTCACTTCCTTGCTATAAATTATTTTATAGCAATTTCAGATTAAAATCTCAAATCTTTAGAAAGTTCTGTCTTTTGCCCACCTGTACAGCCTCATCCCTTGCCAATACATTTTCTCCCCATTCCATCTTAGCTTTATTTGATTACTTGAGGTCCCCTGACCTCCACTCATTCTCTTACTCAAGTCTACAACATTATTCCACTTACAGGAAATGTATGTTTTTCCTTTGACTTACTAACTTCAACTAAACCGTCAAGATTCAGGTATCCTGTCTGGGAAGACTTCCTAGGTTCCTTTATGGTGTTCCCTCCTGTATGTTTTCATATTGCTTAGTGCTCACTTTTATTATAGCACTTATTTCATAATTAAAAAACATTAATTTTTAGTTTGTCTGTCTTACCAAATGAACTGAGACCTCCATGAGAGCAAGAATCACATAATCTTTATATTTATATATCTCCAGCACTGAGCACCATGTCACCTGGCACTTTATATGTATACAATAAATGTATGCTTGTTAAAAATATTTCTGCCTATATTTACTAATGAATTTATCCTCTTGGTTTTTTTACTATTTTCTTTCAATGTTTGGCACAGACAACTACTCAAATTTTGGTTGAATGAAATATTACTAACTGAGGCAAAAATGTATTTGCTTAATGAGTAATCTCAAAAGTTTCTTCAAGTACTTCTACCTGAATACCAAACCAAAGGACAGCACCTATTAAAAGCTTTCCCTGCCTTTTGTTTGACTTTCACTATCTGCTCTGTAATGGGTCTCTGGATTTTTTTCAGAAGTCCTTGACACAGAGACCAGTACTTATTTTCATAGTGACACATGCCAGTTTGAAGCTGATTATAATTCAATGTGAACACACTAAACAACAACAAAACACAGATAAGTAACTACCTGTATTACCTGTCAAGATATCATAACCAATATATTTTGCGATAACCCTTATATTTAAATTTAAACCACTGAGTCCTAAATGATCCCAAAAAGCATTTTCTTTGTTGAACATGTTTGAAGAAACTCAGAAGCTACATTTTTCTAGAAATTTGAACAAACACACATAAATACAGATATTTAAATTTAATGCACAGATCCTAATAGTTTAAAAACTCAAGCTAATATCAAACTTTCCTTCCTCATCTTGAAAGTACCATTACTTTTCTCCCTCACCTTGAAAATAATATTATTCTAAAAGTCACTATATTCTTGAAATAATATAAAGACCAGTTAAAATGTTGAAAGTTCTCATAACTTTTGATACAAATCCAGGGCATAATTGGAATAGAGGCTAAAAAACTAAAATATTTCCATGCCCAAGCTGATATCAGTATTCACTGCCATCATTCTGGTACAAGAAAGAAGCCAGTTTCTTGAAGTTGGTCATAATGAAGTTTGATCTGTAATTTATACAACTCATTATTCAATCTTTTTAACATGAGGCTATCTTAGAAACATGAATTATTTTGACAATTACTAGAAAACTAGATACTTGGACTGGTTGTCTTAAATACAATGTTTTAATTAATCTATGATAATTTGTATTAGTTCAATAATAAAACTCATAACCAGAGTTCTGAAGCACTTCTTTCAAAAATTCTTCTACTATGAAAAATATCACTTTCTTATTTGATTGGGACCACCTCCAAACAACTCCTTTCCTAAGACATATATATATATGAATAGTTCTACATATAGAGACATAGGAAATTTCCTTTTTAACCTGCAAGATATTTTACTGAATGATATAATATGGACTAGAAATCATACAACCTGCACTGTGCCGTTATGGATATAGCTGTTACTTCAAGGCTGTTAAAATGTAAAACAGAATGAAACTCATTCTTCCTTACATAAATAGTTTTTCTCAGCAAAAACTGAATATATCTGAATCTATCCTAAAAACAAAAGGGATTATATAAGTAGTGTTAGTATGTTACATATGTGGCTATTTATGACATTTTTTTTGTTTTGTGACATTTTATCACTCACATGCCATTTTGAGCTTCACCTCTGTTAATTTGATCTCAACTGCCAGACATTGACTAATGCCAACACTTGATATGCAAGGAGAACTAGCTCTTAAAGTTCATCACCAAAAAGTTGAGGTCCAAATATAAAGTAATGTGACTATGATCATAAAACACATATCTTAAAGCCACATTTTATTAATATCATAATTGTGCCTAGAATTGGTCCTAAAATTGGGAAGAAATCTGTCAGTACCATGTTAAAATTAAAGCAATAATCAGCCTGAAGAAAGATTCTGTACCAAAAGTTTCAATTCTTAATGCAAAGAAGAAAAAGTAAAAAACATTAATGAAGAGGTAAATGCACCTGTTATATAGGCTGATATTTCTATATTTAAATATATTACATATACTAGTATATGTATTTCTAATTAATAGGGTGTAAAATTGACAATAGCATTTGAAGATCTAAGGATTAAAAAATTAAATTTCACATTTAGCATATGGTAGACTCTTGTATTCATTCATTTAGCCTTCATGATAAATTGAACAGTTGGCTAACTGGAAGGTTGAAGATACAAGCTAGTATGAAAAGCTGTTGATCTGTGAGGAATAATGAGAATAGTTGGTGTATATGAAAGCCAATCATTCTGTGAGCAGATGTGCCTGCTAAGCATCTGTTCCTCAAAGTGGCTTTGTGGTTCTCTACTTGTGATTATATACGCATTTAAAGTAGAAATTTCAAGTAATGAGTGCTCTTGAATGTGAATTTGAATTAGGAGTCTTAAAGCATATTCCTTGGTTTAATGTATTAAGATTGAGTCTTAGCATATATTCCTCCCATTCTTAGAACATTCTTCCCCTGTTAAGAAATTCCTGCTTATTCTTTATCCTCATCTCATCATCTCTTACACATGTTTAATCTTCCTCAGCACCTCAAGTCAGAACTAGTGTTCCTTCCTCTGGGCTAACTATATACCTGGAACTCACACGGCACTTATCTTGGGAGCAGAGTCCATGTCTTAATCACCTTTGTACCTCAGGATCTAGCACAACGCCTAGCACATTAAAGGTGTACTGAATAAATGAAAACTTATCTAGTAGAAAGATTAGAAGCAGTCCTTAGAGAGAGAGAGCAGTGGGAAAATGCTAGACTCAAGAGATCGGAATTGTACTGTTATATTACTGTAACCTATCTAAAAATTCTGCAAGTTCAAAGGTCCAAATAATGCCTAATGAGGCTTTCCTAATGAAGGAAAACAACTGTTGTGAGTGCCACAGTAACTAGCTATCAAGATAAGCCCAAAGAATTAAAAGATATGTGAAGGAAAAATATTTGGAAATATATTTTTATTAAGACTCTTCCCCCCAAATCTTCAACCTCAAACCAGACATAAAAATTCTAAAGAGAATTCTTCAAAATAATCAAATGCCTGATCCAGTGGACATTCTGCTACATGGTTTAATGTATACAGACCTTGAACCACTGCCACCATGAAGAACTATTTTTAAAAAGAATGAATATACCTTTCAATGACTTTATAAAGTAATAATTCTCTATGAAAAACTGTCTAGTTATAAATTTCTATTCTTAAGCCAACATCCTAAAACTGGAATATTAAGTGATGTTTTTCTTCCATTATTTAATTTCTTGGAAAGACTGCAATGCTTTGCATATAACTTTTCCTTATATATACATGCACAAACCCTATTGCTCTTACATTACTTTCAAAAAGTTCTTCTATTAAATATGTTCTGATTAGTAACACTGGTGTTTCTAGAGTTCTTTGAAAAAATATAAGTGACTCATAATGTATGAGTCTCAATTTTGTATCACTATAAACGTCTACATTTTTTATAAACTGATGAAGTGAAATAAAGTTCTACTATATATAACCAAATCTCAAGTCTGTAATCAACATATTTTAGGAAATGAATAATTATAGCCATCCCAATAACTTGTAATGAATCTGGAATTTCCCCAGTACCTGGAAAATAGCCAAAGTAATCCCCTTCAAAAAGAGAAAGTTGTCTTTTGTAATGCTGAATATGAACCACTCCCTTTCTGTTCAGGTGCTCCAGAAGCCCAATTTTCATGTGATCATGTATGCTCACTATTTTAGTAAACCGGTAACTAGAACAGGAAAGAAAACAAACTTAATTTTTGATTATCTAAAGCCTTTGACTGTGTTAACTCATTTTGTAACTGATAAAAATGTAAGGCCACTCACAACCTTTTAAAAAAGTAGCTACACCTTGAAACTGACCAACACTAAAAATGAAAGCCCAATCTAAAATGAGGAAACCATTTTATTTTCTTATGAGTTAAAAAATAAAATCTAAAGTAATCCATGGTTAAAGTAATCTTAGAATACCCCTGAATTTGGGTTTTTTTTTGGATTTTAAGATTAGGTGGATAAATAATTTTCAGATTTGCCATGTTATTGTTTTTCAATGTCATGACAATAGTATCACTATTCTAAAAAGGTACTGTATAATTTCAAAGCATTCCTTCATACTGGCTCTCGGTCTGTAATGAAATAGTAGATGAGACAGGAACTGTGATGTAGATTTTTACAATGAAGAACTACAAAATAAGCCCAGCCCTTCATCAAATAAATTTAAAAATGAGATATTTTAAGATACCTGATGTTTTATTTTTCATTAAATTTTTTTCCTAGGAAAGGCAAATATCACTGGATATCAGAGATCAATTTTGAAGTTTCTCCACATACAACTATAGCTCTATTTTGTTTTATATTTCCATTCTCTATTCAAGCTTTCTTTAAAGAACAAATTTAGGTATGTAAACTATTAAGTAGATATAACTTTCCTTTTGTTTATTTAGTTTGAAAAAACCTTTATTTAACTATGGATTTTGTCCCTCTACCAACTAGTCAGTGGAGAGAGAACTGGCATATAAAATCTACTTAAAATACTGGAATTTCACAGAAAGTAGTTTTAAAGGCAACATTTTTGAATTGGAGAAGGATGCTGTTCTAATATTTTAATGTATATAATCAGTCTGGTCACTATGCTTAAGACATGAATAAAATTAAACTCATTAAGGTCCCTGCGATCACACTTTTCTTCAAATGCTATGGAATTTCTTCACATGCTACTTAAATTCAATGAAGAGCTATTACGAAAGCTCTGGGAGGTTATGAACACTAAAAAGAAACATTCTGTTATCTTCATAGAAATGCTAATGCTTTTTCCTCCCTCATCAATAGGATAAAAGAGAATTTTAAGTTCGTCAAAAAGACTATGCCATTACTTGCAATAGGTAAATCTTGAATGAGAGATGTCTATTTAAAAAAAAACATGATTATGGAAACATCATTGGTTTTCATATTAAAAGCTAAATGAAATTGGATAGAAGACTCACTTTATGCAATAGAGATAAATCTGAAAAATGTGATACCGATTACACCGACAACAAAGCTGTACATTTCAGGTGGGTATATTCAAATGAGATCTTAAAACTACCAGACTGTAACAGCAATTAATCTAATCTTTTTAGATAGGCCATTTAATGAGTATTTTTAGATAGTTGCTTTATGGGAAGCATGCTAAAGTCAAATGTTTCTAATAATATTAATAGACACTAGTGTAAATTATTTTAAAGAACTAAAGCTTATGAATTCAATTTTGATGTTTAGTATTTTATTTCCTACCACATTAATAATGTAAAACTGGCTCATAATGACACAAATACCAGTATTTAAGGCAAGCCAGAAAGTTGAAGGATTTAAGAAAAAAATGTTCTTTATAATTTTGTGTGTGTTCAGTCTCTTGCACATAATCAGTAAAGACACATTTTTGAATAAATGAGTACTAAGAATTGTGTGATATTGATCTTTTTAGTTCACTCAGCAAATATCTATTAAAAAGAGAAGTTCATTATTTCAAGAGTCTTTAGAAGTATAGAAATAATGTTCTAAAAGGAGTTTTTCATATCATTTACTATGAAATAATTCAAAAAATTATTTGCATGATTAGTGGAGGTATGATCTGCCAGGATGATTAACATGGCAGCACAACCTGAGAGCTGTCATATTGTTTACACTGGTGGAACAGAAGCTGTAGTAATTTTTTGGACTTTATATATATTTGTATGTCTTGGATCCTTCAAGTTCAAGAAGTAAATATATATAGTGTGCTATATAATTCTTTTTTAAGTTATGGTGCTCTTTTGGAGTTTAGATAACTATAGAAATACCACTAATATGGTACAAGTCAAGTTCTAAACATTTCTAGTATATTTTCTAATGCAATGTTTCACAAACCATGTGTGTGGAAGCATTTTTTTTTTTAATGTTCAAATCAACACAGACTGATATTTTGTAAAATACAATAAAAATCAGCTTTTAGAAAATGAAACAAAAAACAACATACAAAAACAAAGTCTCATTTTTTAATTATCAGATTTGATATAAAATTACCCTGTCAAACTGCCAGAAAAGTTTTGGATCACTTAGGCTTAATTTCTATACTTATTTTATTGTTGGCGAGCACTGTCTCATCCACAGACACACCAAGAAACACTGTTTAATGCACTCAATATCTAGCATTATATCAAACATTTGGGATATAAAAGAAAACCAAAGATAGTCCCTACTTTGATGATTCTCACTGTGTAACAGGTATTTGTCCAGAAGAAAGAGACAGAGAGGAAAGGCAGGGGAGAGTAGGTGTGGGAAAGGCAACTAGGGAAGAGGTAACAGTAAGTTTGAAACTCAATGAGTTCCAAGAAACTTAGCTTTGGCTAAAGAGATAAGTAGGGATTTCTGGGAAGATGGCGGCATAAGCAGGGCGGCAGAAATCTCCTCCCAACACTATATATATCTATGAAAATAGAACAAATACAACTATTCCTAAAAGATAGACCAGAATACACAGGAAAGCACACAGTGTGCAGCTACACCTGAGAGGACTCGGGACCCCGCGAGGTGGGTAAGATACAGAACTGCGACCCAGTGGGACCCAAGCACTCACGCACCCCAGCGCACCGGCGGGAGGAGAGGATTCAGAGCCGGGAGGGAGTGGAAGTACAGGCCCGCCAAATAACCAGCCCCGGTGATCTGCGCGGGGAGCGATGACACACATCACATGGTGTAGTAGAGATTAGAGAGACAGAAGGTGCAGGATCTGGGTGGGGAACGCGCCAGGGTGCTTATAGCCTGCTCTCGGGAAGGAAAAAAAAAAAGAAGAAAAGCGCGCGCTTTTTTCAGCGGTCTTAAAGAGACAGGAGCCCAGCGGAGAAGCCAGGTTGACCCGGCACACTCAACCCAGCAGGCTGGGAGTCCTGGGAGTTTCGGACCCCTTAGCTGGTGACTGGGAAAGGGTGACTGCACTAACACTTCCCACAGAGATCAACAGCCTCCCATTCGTTCCCACCCTGGCCAGAACTATAAAGGGCCCTGGGGAGTGGCGCGGCCACAGCTGCAGAATCCTGGAGCAACAGCGCCACCTACAGCATCCCCACAGAATCCACTCCCAGTGGGCGTTTTTTGTTTTGTTTTGTTTTTTGTATTTTCTTCTCTTTCTTGTTTTCTTTTTTCCTTCTTTCTTTCTTTCTTTTTTTCTTCTTTTCTTTTTAAAGTCTTAAAAAGCCCAGCTGACATACAGGGCAACTAGCAGCGACCACTTCTATAGCCATGAAAAGACAGAGGAAGATGATCCATACTAAGATCAGCCAGAAAACCCCAGAGAAGGAGCCTGAAGGGATGGAAATGCACAGTCTTCCTAAAAAGAATTCAGAATAAAAGTCATAACCATGTGGACAGATCTACAGAGAAATGTGCAAGAGCTGAGGGAACAAGTGAGGGAAGTGAGGAAAGACAATGCAGAAATCAGACAAGCGATCGACAGGCTTAACAGTAGACTGGAAGAGATGCAAGAGACTGTTAATGGAATAGAAATTAGAGAACAGGAATATAGAAAAGCTGAGGCAGAGAGAGATAAAAGGATCTCTAAGAATGAAAGAATATTAAGAGAACTGTGTGACCAATCCAAACGGAACAATATTCGCATTATAGGAGTACCAGAGGAAGAAGAGAGAGAAAAAGGGATAGAAAGTGTCTTTGAAGAAATAATTGCTAAAAACTTTCCCACGCTGGGGAAGGAAATAGTCTTGAGTCCCACGGAAGCCCACGGATATCCCAACACAAGGGACCCAAAGAAGACAACACCAAGAAACATAATAATTAAGATGGCAAAGATCAAAGATAAAGACAGAGTATTAAAGGCAGCTAGAGAGAGAAAAAAGATCACCTACAAAGGAAAACCCATCAGATTATCATCAGACTTCTCAACAGAAACCTTACAGGCCAGAAGAGAATGGCATGATATATTTAAGATAATAAAACACAAGGGCCTTGAACCAAGAATATTGTATCCAGAACGATTATCATTTAAATATGACAGAGGGATTAAACAATTTCCAGACAAACTAAAGTTGAGAGAGTTTGCCTCTCATAAACCACCACTACAGGATATCTTAAATGGATAGCTCTAGAGGGAAGCACCCCTAAGGCTAAAAAGATGTCACCAGAGAAAATAAAATCATAGCAAAGAAAGCAGACCATCCAAATACTAACTAAAGGCAAAGAATAAAACATCTAATGTATACAGAATGGAGGATGAAGAATAAGAAGGGAGAAATAAAGAAACATCAGACGGTGTTCACAATAACTTAACAAGAAAGTTAAGTTAGATTCTTAGATAGTAAAGAAGCAACCCTTGAACCTTTGGTAACCATGAATTTAAAGCCAGCAATGGCAGTAAGTACATATCTATCAATAATCACCCAAAATGTAAATGGACTGAATGCACCAATCAAAAGACACAGAGTAACAGAAAGGATAAAAAAGCAAGACCCATCTATATGCTGCTTACAAGAGACTCACCTCATACCCAAAGATATACACAGACTAAAAATGAAGGGATGGAAAAAGATATTTCATGCAAACAACAAAGAGAAAAAATCAGGTGTTGCAGTACTTATATCGGACAAAATAGACTTCAAAACGAAGAAAGTAGCAAGAGATAAAGAAGGACATTACATAACGATAAAGGGGTCAGTCCAACAAGAAGATATAACCATTATAAAGATATATGCCCCCAACACAGGAGCATCAGCATATGTGAAACAAATACTAACAGAATTGAAGGAGGAAATAGACGGCAATGCATTCATTTTAGGAGACTTCAACACACCACTCACTCCAAAGGATACATCAACCAGACAGAGAATAAGTAAAGATACAGAGGCACTGAACAACACACTAAAACAGATGGACCTAACAGACATCTACAGAACTCTGCACCCAAAAGCAGCAGGATACACATTCTCCTCAAGTGCACATGGAACATTTTCCAGAATAGACCACATACTAGGCCACAAAAAGAACCTCAGTAAATTCAAAAATATTGAAATCCTACCAACCACCTTCTCAGATCACAAAGGTATAAAATTAGAAATAAATTTCAGAAAGAAATCAAAAAGGCTCACAAATACATGGAGACTTAACAAGATTCTCCTAATGAATCAATGGGTTAACGACCAAATCAAAACAGAAATCAAAGAATATATGGAGACTAATGACAACAACAACACAAAGCCACAGCTTCTGTGGGACGCAGCAAAGGCAGTTCTAAGAGGAAAGTATATTGCAATCCAGGGCTATTTAAAGAAGGAAGAACATTCCCAAATGAACAGTCTAAAGACACAATTATTGAACTTGGAAAAAGAAGAACAAATGACGCCCATAGTCACCAGAAGGAGAGACATAATAAAGATCAGAGAAGAAATAAATTAAATTGAGAAGAATAAAACAATACAAAAAAATCAATGAAACCAAAAGCTGGTTCACTGATAAAAAAATAGATAAACCCCTAGCCAGATTCATAGACATATAGAGGAGAAATAACACCCATTCTCCTTAAAGTTTTCCAAAAAATAGAAGAGGAGGGAATACTTCCAAACTCTTTCTATGAAGCCAGCATCACTCTAATACCAAAACCGGGCAAAGACCTCACCAAAAAAGAAAATTACAGACAAATATCCCTGATGAACATAGATGCAAAAATACTCAACAAAATATTAGCAAACCCAATTGAAAAATACATCAAGAGGATCATACACCTTGATCAAGTGGGATTCATCCCAGGGATGCAAGGATGGTACAACATTCGGAAATCCGTCAACATCATCCACCACATCAACAGAAAAAAGAACAAAAACCACATGATCATCTCCATAGATGCTGAAAAAGCATTTGACAAAATTCAGCATCCATTCATGATTAAAACTCTCAACAAAATGGGTATAGGCGGCAAGTACCTCAACATCATAAAGGCCATATATGACAAACCCACAGCTAACATCATACTTAACAGCAAGAATCTGAAAGCTTTTCCTCTAAAATCGGGAACAAGACAGCAATGCCCAGTCTCTCCACTGTTATTCAACATAGTACTGGAGGTCCTAGCCACAGCAATCAGACAAAACAAAGACATACAAGGCATCCAGATTGGTAAAGAAGACAAACTGTCACTATTTGCAGATGATATGATATTGTACATAAAAAACCCTAAAGACTACACTCCAAAACTACTAGAACTAATATCTGAATTCAGCAAAGTTGCAGGAAACAAAATTAACACACAGAAACCTGTTGCTTTCCTATACACTAATGATGAACTAACAGAAAGAGAAATCAGAATAACAATTCCATTCACAATTGCATCAAAAAGAATGAAATATCTAGGAATAAACCTAATGAAGGAAGTGAAAGACCTGTACTCTGAAAACTACAGGACACTCTTAAGAGAAATTAAAGACGACACTAACAAATGGAAATGCATCCCATGCTCTTGGCTAGGAAGAATAAATATTGTCAAAATGGCTATACTACCTAAAGCAATCTACAGATTCAATGCAATCCCTATCAAACTATCAAAAGCTTTCTTTAATGAACTCGAACAAATAATTCTAAAATTCATATGGAACCACAAAAGACCCTGAATAGCCAAAGCAATCCTGAGAAGGAGGAATCAAACAGGGGTAATTACACTCCCTGACTTCAAGCTCTACTACAAAGGCACAATAATCAAGACAATTTGGTATTGGCACAAAAACAGACCCACAGACCAGTGGAACAGAATAGAAAATCCAAACATTAACCCAAACATATAGAGTCAATTAATATTTGATAAAGGAGCCCTGGATATACAATGGGGAGATGACAGCCTCTTCAGCAGCTGGTGTTGGAAAAACTGGACAGCTACATGTAAGAGAATGAAACTGGACTACTGTCTAGCCCCATACATAAAGGTAAACTCAAGGTGGATCAAGGACCTGAATGTAAGTCATGAAACCATAAAACTCTTAGAAAAAAACATAGGCAAAAATCTCTTGGACATAAACATGAGTGACTTCTTCATGAACATATCCCCCGGGCAAGGGAAACAAACAAAAAAAATGAACAAGTGGGACTATATCAAGCTGAAAACCTTCTGTACAGCAAAGGACACCATCAGTAGAACAAAAAGACATCCTACAATATGGGAAAATATATTCATAAATGATGCATCTGATAAGGGTTGACATCCAAAATATATAAAGAACTCACGCACCTTAATAAACAAAAAGCAAATAATCCAATTAAGAAATGGGCACAGACATGAATAGACACTTCTCTAAAGAAGAAATTCATATGGCCAACAGGCACATGAAAAGATGCTCCACATCGCTAATCATCAGAGAAATGCAGATGAAAACCACAATGAGATATCACCTCACACCAGTGAGGATGGCCAACATCCAAAACACAAACAACACCAAATGTTGGCGAGGATGTGGAGAGAGGGGAACCCTCCTACATTGCTGGTGGGAATGCAAATTAGTTCAACCATTGTGGAAAGCAGTATGGAGGTTCCTCAAAAAACTCAAAATAGAAATACCATTTGACCCAGGAATTCCACTCCTAGGAATTTACCCTAAGAATGCAGCAGCCCAGTTTGAAAAAGACAGATGCACCCCTATGTTTATTGCAGCACTATTTACAATAGCCAAGAAATGGAAGCAACCTAAGTGTCCATCAGCAGATGAATGGATAAGGAAGATGTGGGACATATACACAATGGAATATTATGCAGCCATAAGAAAAAAACAAATCCTACCATTTGCAACAACATGGATGGAACTAGAGGGTATTATGCTCAGTGAAATAAGCCAAGCCGAAAAAGACAAGTATCAAATGATTTCACTCATATGTGGAGTATAAGAACAAAGAAAAAAAAAAAGACTGAAGGAACAAAACAGCAGCAGACTCACAGAACCCAAGAACAGACTAATAGTTACCAAAGGGAAAGGGACTGGGGAAGATGAGTGGGAAGGGAGGGATATGGGGGAAAAAGGGGCATTACAATTAACAGATCTAATGTTGGGGGAGTGCGGGGAGGGCTACAGAACTCGAAGAAGACAAGTAGTGATTCTATAGCATCTCACTACGCTGAGACAGTGACTGTAATGGGGTTGGTGGGGGGGACCTGATGAAGGGGGTAGTTTAATCACCATAATATTGCACATGTAATTGTAGATTAATGATACCAAAATAAATTATAAAATAAAAAATTTGAGTATGGGGTTAGACAGTAGTCCAGTTTCATTCTCTTACATGTAGCTGTCCAGTTTTTCCAACACCAGCTGCTGAAGAGGCTGTCATCTCCCCATTGTATATCCAGGGCTCCTTTATCAAATATTAATTGACTGTAGGAAAGGGACTGGGGAAGAAGGGTGGGAAGGGAGGGATAAGAGGGTAAAAGGGGCATTACGATTAGCAGACATAGGGTGGGGGGCACGGGGAGGGCTGTACAGCTCAGAGAAGACAAGTAGTGATTCTCATCTCACTACACTGATGGACAGTGAGTGTAATAGGGTTGGTGGGGGGGACCTGATGAAGGGGGTAGTTTAATCATCACAATATTGCTCATGTAATTGTAGGTTAATGATACTAAAATAAAATAAATTGTAAAAAAAAAAAATTTGAGGAATTTTCCCAGATTGGAGGAAATAAAAGAGACATGGAATTTAAAAAAAAAAAAAGAGATAAGTAGGGCCCATTTTGGATTTTTTCCTTTAGGTGATAGGGAATGGGGTTTAAGCAAGGAGATAAGGCAATCATTTTTGCATTTCAAAACAATGACTGGATGCACTGTACTAAATAGTTTGGAAGAGGACAAACAATGGAACAAAGAAAGTTAGAGATCCAAAATTTCAACAGTTCACACACAAGATGTTCAAATATTGAAACAGTATATACTAATAGGAAAGGAGAAGACAGATGTAAGTGATATTTAAGAGGTAGGAGAATGTACAGGACTTGGGGTAAGTCTCCGGTTTCTGACTTGGGTTACTGGGAGGATGATTCCAACTCAAGGGAGCAAAATAAATAAAAGGATTACATTTCTAAGGAAATATGTTTGGTGTTAGTAGACATGCAGAGTTGAAGTTATCCATAATATTATTCAGGCAGGAATGTCTCCTTAATAGCTATATATTGGGGGGAAACTTAGGAAGGATAATTACGGTTGAGACAGATTTAGTATTTGTCATTTATATGTCAGATGTCAACTTCTCAAAGGTAAAGGGGCTACAAAGAACCCAGCAAACAGGTCAAAAGTTACTCTACAAAAAGCATTTCTATAGGGTGGTATGAAGTTTACAGTGATGCTGTAACAGCAGATGATACTTACATACTGCTTACTATGTGCCAAGCACTTATTAAGCACTCTATCTTCACTGAACAGATGAAGAAACTATGATGTTTCTTATCCAAGGTCAGACAACTTCTAAGTGGCAGAACTATGATTTGAATCCAAGCAGTCAGGTTCAGAATGCATGCTTTTAACTACTATGCTGTGCTGCAGAGATGACTACTGAATAGGATATAAGGAAGTAGGGAGAAAGTATAGATCATCCTTTTCAAGATTAAGGGTCTTCCTCACTCCACCTCCCTGCAAACCTGTTTTAAAAAAAACATGTATATATGCTGAAGGGAAGACAGTGAAGAGGTTAAAGGTATAGAACAAAGAGATGATGATTAATGAAAGAAGCCTCAGGGAAGGTAATAGAGGACTCAGGAATATGGTGGTATAATCATAATGACAGAGACACTGTTGTTATGGTATCCACTAAGTGTGATAGGAATCTTAAAGTATATCCTAGTATTAAGAATTTCCTTATAAACAATTAGGAATAGTTTTGTAAATTTCTTTTAACTTAAAAAGTTACTAAAAGCTTTCCCTTGGCAAAGTACATAATGCTTAGAAAAGCCCTGGGCAATTACTGAAGAATTCATAATTTCTGAATTATATAGCAAATCAGAAAAAAATTATATATTCCTTCATATATACATAATGGATATGTGTATGTATATTAGTGTGTGTGTCAATGATTAAGTTTATATTCAAAATAGAATCTCTCTAAATGAAGGCCAGAGACAGACTTTTTAATTATACACATGCAACTGATTATAAAGCAAACTGTGATTTTTTTGGTAAATCCTTCAAATTCAAATAAAAATCATCTTTGATGTAATCACTTTAGGAGGCTATATGTTTGCTCCAATAATATTGTCATTGCTCAAAATATTTTAGGTACTTCTCTTTTTAGAGCTGGCCCAGGTATTGATAGCATCAATATCTAGCATGCAGGAGGGGCCAATATGTGTTTATTGAGTGTACAGATGATGTGGTTTTTGCTATGGTACAACAGATTTCTTATGTAGGGATTTCTGTAGTGGAAAAATGTGGGAACAAGCATGAACTATAACAGTATAGTTGTACTTCTGGGAATTTATTGCTATTTTTGTGACCCGATTAAAAAAACGTTAAGTCATAATGAATAATGCACTAAACCAAATGAAATCAAGATCCAACTCAAATGTCACCTCACCTCCTTGGTGAAGACTCTCTTATTTCCTAATGGCTCTCTTCTCTTTGCTTCCACAACATCTGTTGATCATGATTTCTAACTTTATATATTGTATCTTACTTACTTACTTCTATCTCATTGATTATTCTATGAACTTCTAGAGGACAGGCACTGTCTTTTTCAATTCTGTATCATCAATGTCTAGAACAATGCTTGACACATAAGAGAGACTTAATGGATGGATGTTTGTTGGATTAGCTAAATAAATTAGCCCAATAAAAACAAGAAAAATCGTTTAGTTGCTCTTAATTCCTTAGCTCCTTTCTCTGTTAACCCTAGATGAACTCAATTATTTATATGAACCCAGTTATCTATTTTATGTAACATGTAGCTGAATACAGCTAGAGAAAATCTCAAGAAATAAATTTATACCATTTTAAATTGATGATCTCCAGCCTCAAATGAGATCACAATACTGCTAAGCAATCTTACTCTTTCATTCTTACCTAATGATCTGGTCCTTGTACTTTTAGGATAATCGAAGTTATCACAAAATCTAAAAACTACTTGTATCCATAATCTCTGTCTTTTTTCCTGTTGCAACAGTCTTTCCTCCATTCAGATGTTGCATTGTAAGGCTTAGTTCTGAGACCTCTTTTTCACAGATGCCCTCATTTCGATGTAATCCCTGATTAAAGTACCATTTACAAACAGCCATGTTTTATCCAGCCTAGACCTCTGGTGTGTATTACATACTAGGATATCCACTTGCCTATGATGTATCATCAGCTTGGATGTTTCATGGGCATCACAAACTTAATATGCCTAAAATCAACTGATAATCCCCTACCTTCCCCAAATCTACTTTTCCTACTGTATGCCTCCTCTCACCACTCCAATTTCATTAAATTGTTATCATTTTGATATACAAGCCAGAAACTAGAGACAAACTTATTTCCTTCACTTCTCTTTAATCTGAGTGCCTTCTACATGCCAGACACTGTTCTAGGTAATAGAGCTATGGCAGTGACTAAAAAAAGGCCCTGCACTCATATAGTGTCAGTTTGAGTGTGTGTGTGTCGGGGGGCGGGGTGGGCAGAGAAAGGGAGCGAGGGAGAGAGAGAGGAGGTCAGGTGGTCATGATTGATGCATGGCATGTGGGGAGGGTAGTTATTACTGTATACAGAGTGAGAAGGGAGGCATCTGACTGGTAATAGAGACCTAAAGGAAGAGAGAA
Organism: Phataginus tricuspis; assembly: GCA_029783875.1. Classification (NCBI taxonomy): domain Eukaryota; kingdom Metazoa; phylum Chordata; class Mammalia; order Pholidota; family Manidae; genus Phataginus; species Phataginus tricuspis. Next base: position 22,093,064 of record JAQQAC010008719.1, on the reverse strand, counting down.
AGTAAGGACATAAATATGTGGAGGGAGAACATTCCAGAAGTAATAAATTTTAAGTTCAGAGAATCTGAGACGGAACTTTCTTGGCATGTGCAAGCAGGCTGGTGAGGAGGGAGAAAAGTTAACAGGAGGAAAATAATAAGAATAAGGTAGCAAGAGGCCATCATGTGGGGACTTATACTCTCTTGTAAGGACTTCTGTTGAGTGTAACGAGAAGGCATTTAGTGCTATAGACAGAGTAACAGGAAATGCCTTGGCTTTGAAGAGGATGCCTCTGGCTACTCTTCTGAGGACAGACCACAGAGGTTAGGAGTATACGCAAACATCAGTTAGGAGATAACTACAGTAAACCAGAGGAGATGATGGTAGCCTGGAACCCTTAATATCTTTGTAATACACTAAATTCCAAATTCTCCATACATGACCTGGCTTTTGCCAACTTTTTCAAACTCATTTTATACCACAACCTTCCAAATATCATTCCACAGGTTACTGATCTTTTGGTTCCTTAAACCTGTCTTAGAGACTTTGCACATATTGCTCCATCTAACTTCAACTCTCACCTGCCTAACTCATACCTATTCTTTGGTCACAGCTCAAATGTTACTTTGCTATCCAGGATAAACAGGTACTTTCTGGGCTCTTTGTTATTTAATCACAGTACTCCATTTTATCTCTTCATGTTGCTCATCATAACTCACAATTTAATTAATGTTTATCTCCCCTACTACAGTAGTATAGTAGTATACTACATTCCATAGTAGTATACAATAGATACTGTTTTGTTCACCATGGTATAATTAGTGCCTATCAGAGTGAAAGGAACTTAATGGGCCCTCAGCAAATGTTTGCTGAGTAAATGAATGGATGATTTCATAAGTATATCTTAGTTGAAAAAAAATTCACCCAGCTTGATCACCTACAATATTCTGAAGATAATGCTCTGAATAACTTCAGGTTCTTGTAATCATCACCAAAGGAGGAGAGAAATTTATCAGTGACATTCAGAAAAATGAAATCAATTCCACAAGCTGTTCTTGAACAGTTTGAAGACTCTTGCCATTAACTTGTAAGTGTGTATATAACTTCCCAGGGAAGCAGTTTTAAACCATACAACAGTATTACTACTTTATGGGAGCATCTTGTATTATGAGGACCATATATTTGGCATAAATATAAAAACATTTTTAATAGTTGCATAACAGTGGGGGTATACTTAATGCTTTAAAAGTGGTTAAAATGGTAAATGTTATGCATATGGGACCACAATAAAACAAAGCATTTCTTACAAGTTGATTAGTATAATTTTGATAATCATCTCAGAATGTTCTGTGTAACAACCCAGTTTCAACTCATTTTTTTAACTTGTTTTAGTGAATGACAAGTCACGTAAACTTTCCTTGTCTCAATTTTCTCATTGGTGGAATAAAGATACTTTATGCCTAACTCATAGACCTCTGTGAATAGGAAATCAAGAAAGTGACAATGATATGGAAACAACCTGCACTATGCAGAGAAGGGTAGTTATTATCAGAGGCTGCTGATTCATTACTGGGCTGTTAATATTTTACTATGACTTTATGAGAATTAGTAACTTATTTAAAACATTATTTAATTAAGCAATGGTTTTCAATAACCAACTCACTGACCCTCTCTCTGTTCAGTATAGTATAGTTTACAAATAACTGTAAAGAAGTGATTGATAACTCTTAGCAACTGGTTTCCATATATACAGTCCTAAAAGAATAGTGAACTAAGCATTCCTTATTGGCAAAGTGATAACACTAATGAAGTTGATCTAGGCAAGAAGCATCACCACAACTATTTCTACTCACAAGCTAAAATGGAAAGATGATTTTTCATTTAAAATGGAAAGTGACATTAAAAGAAAAAAAATCCAATAAATGAGGACCCTTCAGTAATAAATACAACATAGCCTCAGTTGAGAAGAATTTAAATGTATACATTAAAAGAAATAGGCAAAAGACAATAAAACAAGCCTGTAAGAGGGATTTAGCATGGTTTTCCTCTTTTTAAGGCTCTATCAGCCCAATACCCTATATTCTAGTGACCAATTTGTAATTTAGAATGTAAGCCTGACATACTTTAGAATCTTCCAGTCATAAAGTACTGAATGATATTTGTTTATTTAATAAAGGAGGAAAATAAATCTTAGAGAAGATCTTGACATCAAGAAAATGAACTGATTTTTAGGTAACAAGTAAATTTGGCATCATTTTTTCTTTTTTTGTTTTTGGCGGGGCACAAATCTGTACTTATCATAATTACAGATTGACATCTTATGTTTTCCTTCCAATTACAAATAAAAATTATTTGAACAATTATTACAATCAACACAATTATAATAAATGCTTAGGCTCACAGACACTGAGAAGTGACTGGTGGTTACCATGGGGGAGGGGTTAGGGTGGGTGGGGAGGTGAGGGCACAAAGGGGCACAAAATTTCTCAATCATAGTATGTTGGCCACGGGGATGGTAGTACAGCATGGAGAATATAGCCAATGATTCTGTAACACCTTCCTATATTGACAGTAACTGCACTAGTGGGGATGAGGATTTAATAATATGTGTAACTGTTAAACCACTGTGTTGTGTACTGGAAACCAATATAAGACTGTGTATCAATGATACTTCAATAAAAAATTACATTAACTGCTATTATGTGATCACTGTAAGTAGTCATACCTAGTGAGAATATTGTTGAATTGTTGTGGATTTTTTATAGCCAGAGTAATGTAAAACAATTCTGTATTAGAATCAGATGTTAACTATTTACAACTCCTTGAAATAACTCCTCTATTTCCCAGTCATCTATACTTATGTTACTTCCCATTATAAAATTAGGAACAGACAAAAGTCTCCATTAATTCAGAAATAGAAGCATTAATCCTAGAGAGATTTGTATATTAATTCAGAAGAATATGAAGCAGACAATTGAGATTGTTCTTCCCACAATTTGAGGTTAAGAAAAGGTTTTGATGACAAGAAATCACTACCTGTGTTAACCAAGTTACAAAAGTGTAAGGTATTCTTTTGGAGATACCATTTCTCCCCCAGTTATAAAACTAAATTTTTATAGAACTATGGTACTCTTTCTCAAAATAATCTACTTGAGAAATCAGGTTTTCCTTTTTCATCCCTCTTTCTCTTTTTAAAAGAAAGGGGTATTTCTCCCTTACCCTAGTTCAGACAAAAGGAAAAGTAAAAACAATGGTATCTGTGTTGAGAAAGTGAATTGTTCTAATTAATACAAGCAAGGTATAGTTTCCATTGCTTTTTATCAAAATGGAAAGACAACCTAATTGAATTGTCATTTGATAAATGATTAAACATATTTTTGATAATAGTCTGTCATGTAATTTTTGGCACTTAATATAGAAAGAACTCAAATAAGTGAGCTTAATTTCCTGGAACAGATATACTGTATAGTGTAGGGAATTTAGTCAATAATAACTTTGTATGGTGACAGTAACTAAACCGATTGTGGTGGTCATTTTGTGTAAAAATATCAAATGAGTATGTGGTACATGTGGAAGTAATATAATATTGTATGTCAATTATAATTTTTGAAAATGCTGTCTTAGGAAGAAGTATTTGAATTTTTGTTAGCCACATTCTTGGTTTTTCAGAAGACATTTTCTTCAAGATCCTAAGCTATTTTTTTAAATTCTTATGCCTCAGGGGTTAGGTGCTTCTTTTTTTGATGGAAAGTATATTCACGTATTTAACTGTAAGTTTAGTTAGAGTAAAATTAGAAAGCTTTACGTTAAACTGGGCTTCCAAGAATTTGTGTTCCAGTAAATGCAAAAACAATGTTTCAAGCTGAAGAGTACAATAGCATAATATTTAATTATTTGTAAAGCTATGAAGTACTAGAATATAGAAACAATAGCTTTAGTAATAAGTTTTTCACTATTTAACAATGTAATAAGAATCTAGTTTCTTTAAAATGTTATTTCTGTGCAGTATTACTCATTCTCTTTAAGTCTTTAAAAAAACCCTTATCATTCTATTTAACATTTTTCTGAAATTACTCAGTAAGTTTCTCCCTAACCCGACAGATCACAGAAAAAAAGTTGACTTTAAAAATGCTTGCAATCCCAAATGACTTTACATCATATGACAGGAATAATCAACAGATCCTTGATTACTATCATTTTTTTCAATAACTTCCTAGAGTTTATTTAAGGATCTCGATCACTTCCAATTGGGTAAAGAGTTTGAAAACAACAATCTTACGCCATGCTGCTTTCCAGTAGAAAAGACCATATCACTCCCCTGCTTCAAATCCATCTGAAGAGTTGCTTCTTCCAGGAAGCCAATCATGAGCCTCCTAGGCCTTGACAATGAAAAAGACAAGGGTTGGAGTGCTCCTGAATCTACGCAACTAATGCTAATTAAAATTACCTCCAATAATGCAAATTTCAAGAACTAGACATTTTCTCAGTGAAGTAATACATCTAAGGCACTAGAAAACTATTATGTTAACTTATTTGTACCACCAGGACATGGTGGTATACACCTGTAATCATAACTACTCAAGAGGCAAAGGCCAGGGATAACCTGAACTCAAGTATTTTGAGTTTCCTGCAGACTGAATATTCATAAACAGTTCTGTTACTATATCCCTTATCTGTCAGTTTGCTTAAGGAGAGCTAAACTAACACAATTCAGAAATGGAACAGACAATAAAATACCATTACTGCAATAATACTAAGTGAAAGAATAGTATAGTCAATTCTTTCTTCATTCTCTAGTTCCAGCCAAAGTGGAATAAGATATGTAGAAAAGAAGAAGAAAGACAGGGGCTATGGAAGGTAGAATTTTTCGAGAGTCACTCTGCTTAACTCCTTGAAGTAAAAAAAAGACAAAATAATACCAACCTAGTAGCTATTCAAATTCATTTATGATGTGCCAGTCAGCCCAAGAACTTTAGTGTCCACCAACTCAGAGTCCACACAAAACTCCTAAAATAAGAGTACTATTATTTTCTTCATCAGATGAGAAAAATGAATTGAGGAAATAACCTGTATAGCTAATAAGTAGGAGAGACATGTTTTCAATCCAGGCTGTGTCACTCCATAGTCTGTGATCCTAACCTATCATTAATTTTTAACGTGTTCTTTTCTAATTTCTAGCCAGAATATGGTGTTTAAACTGTTCCTTAGAGTCCTGAGATCCTATGAGAATGCTCCTGGGGACATTAAGGGAAATAAAAGAAAGCAAATAGGACACTGGGCACTTCACCCAACCAAAGCAACTTTACTACATCAGTTTAAATGTTGAGGATAAAACTAACCTTTTCATAGCAATAATTTAAAACAAGAATTTTCATACTAAAAGGCAAAAAGTTTGAAAGTCTCAATATCTAGACTATAATCTTTATAAAGCTAGGATCTATGCCTAAAAGTATCTTGTATGTTTGATATTCAATAAATGTTAACTTGATAAATTGAAACTGTATGGTAGTACTATACTCATAGAAAAGTTTAACACTCATACTGTTACATCAGAGAAAACCTTGAATACCTATACAATTAATTGAATAACAATAATTACATTAAATCACATTCATATTAGCGTTGCTTAATTTTTAATCATGAATTATCAAAAGATTTCATTATTTCAAGGCTTCCAGATGGGTTAAACAAAACCATTCTCATGGAAAAAAACTAGTTACACTTTTCACACATTTTTAAAGATATATCAATAATTATACTCTGATGAACTAAAATGCCTACTCACATTTTTAGGATTACTGAATTAATATAAGAAATTATATTAAAATTCAAATTATCAGGAGAAATATTTTACAGTACTTTTGAAGCTCATGAATTATCTTCAATTTCACAGAAGCTACAAAAATGAAAAAAGAGTAATTGAAATAGTATCTAAAAATTATTTTAAAAAACCTACTTTATTATCTTTTACAGACCTAAGAAACTACATGTATGTTCATGAAATAGAGGAGGAATGCAGGCTAACAACACCATTGTGCATTCCTTTTTTATGGTGAATTTTCAGCTTGAGAGCTGATGTCTAAATCAGTTAAAAATCATAAGGGCTTAAAGAAAATAAAAATCAAGTATAAGCTATTCTAATTCTGGATTTGGATAAAAAGTCAGAAGTAGCAAAAGTCGAAACTCCTTTTTTCTCTTCCCCAACTTGAAGAGAGAGTTTTATTTTAGAGAAAGTAGTTCTCAATCAAGATACAGACATGAAATATCCACTGCCTAAAATACTTCATTGAAATTTTCATCAAAAAATTTTTAAGATTATTACCAGAAAATAACAAACAATATCCCTAATAAACCTCACCCTCATTCTGTAACTCAGTTGAAACAGAACATGTTAAGACCAAGTATGTTAAAAATGAGGGTCAGCATTAGGTCTATGAATTTATTTTAATAAAACTGTTTTGAACTGAAGCAAAAACTAATAAAATGATATTTCTGATAAACATACACAAGAAAGTTCAACAAATGCCAAATCTAGCTCAATATAAGTGATTGTAAGATTTAATTTTAATACTCATTTTTGAGAAATTACAGTTAACCATATGGAGACATTACTAAACAGACTATATCAAAGGCACAGAAAAGTATAATATTTAGTTTGAATGCAAACCAAAGCCTCCCATGATCAGCACGAACACTAACTTTTGTTCTCTTGTGAAAGATTCAAATTTTTAATGCTTATGCTGTTAAAAAATTTTCTTAATCCTTATGAAAAAGCACCAAGGTTAGTTTTCTATACCAGAATATCAAAAAGGAAATAAAATAAACTTCAAGCTTTATCAAGTTTCTAGAACAAAAGTAATTTAGTGGTGGAAGAACAAGGAGTTATATGAAAATTAGTATGACTTGGTGATATAAGAATAGGGTTTTCTGGTACTGATATAACTGCTACTTATAAAAAATTTTTTCTAGAGATGGTACTAAAGATGATTTTCAGTGACTGGGTAGGGTAATCCAACAGATCCTCAAACAAAATTAACAATTTGTCTGTCTGTCCCTATCTCTGTAAGCTCAGCACCCACATACTTCACTTTGATATCTAAACAACTGTCAGGATAGTAACATGCTTTGGCTTTTTCTTCTCAGATAAGTTCCCCTTCTCTTCCAGAAAAACAAAGATAGAAAAAAATTTTAAGTTTGTTTATCTAACTAGTGCTAGGATTCTATAAAAACAATTTTGAATAAAGTAATTCATATTGAAGTATAAATAATATTGCTCATCAAAGAAAGTTTAAAGGAAGAGTTTATTAACCTGTGCAATAACTGATGGAGCAAATAGGCTATTTCCTGAGTGGCTCAACTGTAAACCAAGAAATCAGAAATTAACCATTGATGCCCTCTTGTGCATTTCTAGAAGATTGCCAACTCCTGGTTATGATGGTTAAATTCTAATTTTCCAAGAATGCTATAAAGATAATGGTTAATTTAGGGGACAATTTGATTAATGGCAATGTACAAAAGGGTTTATTTAGAATGTTGGATGGTGAAGCGTCCTATATTTTACTCAGCTAGTTAAAAAAATTTGTAATAATGTTCCTTAAAATCCATATTCTATATTTAATCCATATCTTTGGAGACTGCCTCCTGGCCATAGGAGATTCAGGATTAAAATATGAATAGAGAACAGAAAGTAAGATTTAAAAATAAAAATTCTGAATTTGCAAAAAAAAAAGCCTTACCAAAACAAGGTTAAAATTCAGGTATGAAAATAGTGTACCATTATTTTGGGTGTTTAGAAACACAGAATTTTATCTGTAAGAGAGGAATGAAATAACCAGCTCTAATTTATACATATTGAAAGTGACATTAAAAGATATATATAATTATGTTGTTACTTCAAATTCAAAGACATAAATATTTAACAAGTTAAGTTGGAAGAGGGTACAGACAGAGCAGGAAGAATAGGGAAGCTCCATGGACAAAGGGGCAAAAAGGGCAGTGATCTCTTATATCCCCAAATTAAATGACCTTTCAGGGAAAGTGATTTGTTAAAATATGTATTACAAAAGGAGGTTTACAAAACTTTCTCATTTTTTAAAATCTTAATTTCACATTAAGGTAAAAAAAAGTTTATTCAGAGTTAGAGACTTGGTAACCATAAAATACTCATTTTTCTAACATTCCCACCAATGTACCACCAAAAGAAGAGACTTCTGTTGAATATGTAAAGGAAAGATCTCACTAAGGTTTTATTTCTTCTCAGAGAGCTTAGATTTTGTTGGAATTATATTTTTTCACGAAGTAATATTTAATCTTCTATTATGTGGTAATCAATAACCTGCCACCTAATTGAGGAATTTGATAATGATGTTCTACTACCAGCACTAGAATGAGTAAGTCAAACGTGCATCCTTAAATCTTCCATGAAAACAGAACTCTCAAAACATGTATGATACTCATGTTCTGACATGTAAAACCCAACTTTCTTCTCACTGTGCTGATTTCCATGAAACACGAGTTTTCACTTTGTTTGGAAAGACCTACCTGGATGGCGGAGTTCATGAAACACGTATTTCCCAAGTTACTTAGGCCACAGAGGCCTGGCTGTTCATTGTTTCTGCCAGGTTCTGAATAATCATAGTTCTTATAAGCAGTATATGATGGGAGACAATAATTTGAGTTTTTCACACTGGAAGAAAACAAAAAATATTTTTCACAGTGTAGTCAATCATTACAATAGTTATAATGAACACAGTACTTTAAATCTATTTGAGATAGGTGGTCAGTTATTAAATTTTTTAATAAAGCACTTAAATCATGTACTTTTTAAGACATGAAACTAAATCAAAGTAAACCCCTTAATTAAAATACTCCTCATCCAATCCACAGAATCACTGCACCATCTACCACACCAACCAGTACAAACCACTATTTTATCTTTCTACCCTGAATTAACTGAAGCAGCTTCACAGCTTGCTCCATTCTTCATTACTCCATCAAACTTAACACATTCCGACTTCAAATACCACCTGCAGCAATAAATCATCTCATGTATGTCCCTTGCACATGCTGCTACTGTAAAAGAGTGAGAACAGTAGAAACTGGAAGAGTTGTGCTTTAGTTACAGGTGAAGCAGAGATTTCCAAGGCCTCTGTGACATCACTGTTCTGATGCACTGAAGATTCTATATATAGTTTCTATGCTAGACCAGCAAAATCTAGTATTCAAATGGGGAAAAAAGCCTGAGGTGATAAAGACTGCAAAAAATGAAATGATTCTAAGCAAGTACATCCAGTATCATTGGGCTTTTCTTTCTTCTAGCTTGTCAGAATAATGAAGATTCTTTAACTAGATGAATATAAACCTCTGGATAATTTGTACTATCACTATAATAAATACTAATGTTAAAAAAATCTATATAATCTTCAACTTTAGAGAATCACGGAAATTTCAGAACAAATTAAGTCAATAAAAATGACGTAAATGATCCCTTTTTTTTTTACATATAATAAAAAAATAACTTTAACAGGCTATCTTTTAAAATATTTATGATGGAGAGTTTAGATGTAATTCAAAGGTTTACTTTCAATCATTTTTTTATTCATTACAACAAACCTGAACAAGTATCAAGGTCATTGCTAAAAGCAAATGATGTAAATAAAAGAATACAGTGTTACGAATAATCACATGAATCAGTAACCCAGACAATCTCAACTGGCTACAATTTATTCCTGCAATTATTTTTTAAAAATAGTTTTTACATGTAATTTCAAATACTTTCTTCTGTAGCTTCTAACTCCTACTTTAGTATTATAACAGATTAAGTGAACTGTTCTACTGCCTGTTCTAACCAAGCCTTTAGTAAATACACACACACACCAACAAGCTAAACAGCCAAAACACAAAACCACATCAACTGAAAAATACACACACAATGCTAACCAGTAGTGTTTCAGCATTTCTAAGAAAACACTATTCCCTCTGCCACAAACAAAAGATCAACTCCCAGACTCAAAAAGTAATCTACCCTGAGATTAAACAAAACAGTAGAGCACAAAGAAATGCAATCTTGATCAATTTAAAATCAGAACTGCTGGACTTATAGCTATTTGTTTTAAACTAAAGAAAACCACATGAAACAAAAGAATTCAAGCATCTTTTGCAGGTTTTTGCAGGTCACTAGCCATATGATTCTCATTTTATTTTATGCTCCCAGTAACTTAATAAAGTGCAAGGCATCTATTAGCAATTCAAAATAAGTTCACTCAATGATGACTGGATTCTTTTTTTTTTTTTTTGGTATCGTTAATGTACAATCACTTGAACAACATTATGGTTACTAGACTCCCTATTATCAAGTCCCCCCCACATACCCCACTACAGTCACTGATGATGACTGGATTCTTGAATGTAACTTCAAGGACATGTAACAAAAAGCTGAATCCTGTTTTTTTTTTATTCCTATAAAGAAGTGCTAAAAATCAGGGTCTTCTATGTACTACAAAAATGAAAGGTTGAAATTTTCTACACGTTCTGTACATTAAAGAAAAAGAACACACATATTCCACCTGTAAAATTATATAATATTTGAGCAGTCAGAGAACAACAGGGAGTATACCCAAATGCATGCTCATGCAAACCACACACACAGCAGAAAGTCTAAAAGCACATTCTTTGTGGCAACAGGATGGAATTTGCTGAGAGGGGATTCCTATATTTACTGAGAAATGAACAGAAAACTTATTTGCATAAGCAGTTTTTTGGTTTTGTCTTTTAAAATCTGAATTCTTAAAGGATATCTACATTTTGATTTAAATGACAGGAAAAGTATAAGACTTGTCCAAAGACAGATAGTTTAGATGCTCAATGATAATAATGAAAACTGAAGAATTAAAATATTTTAATACTACCTTGTCAATCACTTATAATCCACATTATATGTGCTTCCTAAATCAAGTATTAAACTCTTGTCATGGAAAATACTAAAATCAGAGGTTACTTAAACACATTGACAAAGTACATGAAACCTAGGCCCTAAAAATGGATTCTTACTAACTTTCGTAACTATTTCTGCTATTTTTTTCTGTAAAGATTGTAAACTAGTCCTCATCCTATAAGCTTATGGTATTTTGCAATAATAAATAAATTTTCCAGTAATCTTAATGGGAATTTAATACTATACTAGATTAAATTTGTATTAAAATCTATCATCTTAAATGAAGATACATTAAAAAATAAAACTTTCTTTTGTAAAATTGAGCACTTATCTTTTTTTGGCTTAAAACAACATAAATTTATTCTCTTAGTTTTGGATGCCAGAATTCTGAAATTAAGGTGTTAGCAGGGCCACACACCCTCTTAAGGCTCGGCGGGAGAATCCCTCCATGACTCTTGCAGCTCCTGGGAGCTCCAGGAGTTCCTTGAGCCCTCATCTTTTTATAAAAATTTCAGATTGAGTTTTCAATTTGTATACATTTGATATTATAAACATTACAAATCTATAATTTAATTCTCATAACTATAATTACACTAACTTTGCAGACAATGAAATGATGCTTTCAACAAGTAACTTCTCAAGAGCCAGATGGCTAGCCAGTTCGGGTAGTCTCCAAAATGCAGTTCCTTTTCATGGCTTAATCTCTTACAGGGAGTCATTCCCATTTCAAAAGAGCTTTAAATGAATTAAAAGAAAAATAGAAATTTCCCCTGATTTGGAATGCCAACAGTTGAAGCAATACATTAAAAAGATTTTTTAAAGGCAGTACTTTATCAAAGCAAGTGTAGCAAAACAGAAAAATGCAGTAAATATAAAGAAACTGGCACATATTTAAAATATACTTAAATTATAACAGAGGCAAAAACAAATAATGTATGGAGTAACAGGTAAAATTATACAGGGTAAACTATTTGCAACTGATTCTTCAAAATATCAGTCTTTTATAAAAGCTATTAAATTTATATGAAATAATTTCAAGTATACTTCGTTATTACCTTTATAACTAATATTCTTATTTCTGGAAATGACTATTTATCTTAGTAATGTATCAATAAAATTCAAGTCTTGAATTTGTAATTAATTTCACACAAACTTGTGTGTCAAACTGATTTTAATATATACTTGTAGAATATCTCCAAATGAAGTTTCAAAAATACACTTAATTTTAAAAGATAATTACACATTTTACATACTTTTAATTAAAGAAACTATGCTATTTCCATCTGAAGTCTTATTAAGCTGCTACTTATTTGCATAAGTTGAATGGAAGTCAAGAAATAAATTGTATGTGAAATAATTGTTTAGATAATTGTAATAACAATATTCAAGTGTTTAAAGAAAAAACATTTTCCATTTTAAAAATGTTAAATTTCACTCCTTACTAAGAAAGGTAAGCTTTACTTTTAAGGTTCCTCAGTAGCTCTTTGCTATAAAAATCTCCTAGTACTGGAAGGATAATTTTAGTGACTAAAACAGACAAATATAAATAACTACAAATATAATCTAGTTATAGGAGAATCATTAACCATGTTCTAAACTTAAGAAAACACACCATTTCCTCTCAATATCTTCTGCAGTTAGAGGTTTGGAGATGAGATTGTACTGTAATATTTTTACTATGAGAGGGAAATAAGACAATGACATAAACACAACAGATCACATAAACTAATATGGTGACTCTGATCAAAATATAGTCTATTATGCTATACAGTTTATATACAATATTAAAACTCTCTCCAAAGAATGACTATAAATACACATTATAATTGGAACTTAACTCTTTTATAGTAGATGTGGGAGCCATCTGCATTTGGGAGAAACACAAGTAATATTTTATCTATGAAAAAATTACTTTTGATAAATTTGATTAAAGGATACTTCATAAAATACAAACCAGGTTATAGGGAGATATTTTCTTTCACTCTTTTGCCTGTGGATATACACATTAAATGGAAGAGAACACATCACCCTGCAATTTTGGACATTCATAGTGTACTCAATATTTCACTATTGCACAATCTAATGTTATTACACTGTGGTACACATTTATCATTTTATTAATTAATGAAGTAAAGGAATGTGTGCTTTAAATCTTGATACACACGGCAGACTCTTTCCTAGAAAAGTTGGACTAATACTCTAACAACTCAAACAGAATCATGACAAGAATAGATATAATCACTCAACTTTTCTCAATAAGTAATGGGCAAGTGGACAGAGTTTTTTATGGTTTGAATTTACACATCTCTAGACAGTAGTGAATCTGAATATTTAAAATGTTTATATATTTAATCCTTTTATTTTTCTGGCCCAGTTGCATTAATTACCCATTTTTCTGATTGCCTTAGAAAATTTCTCACTGATTTTTATGAGCTTAATATATTTAGAATATCCTTTGTCATTTGTAGCAAGTATTGTTTCTATTTGTCTTTTAATTTTTATATGCCTAACAATTAAAAAGTTAATTTAATTTAAATTTTAAATTAGAAATTCTCAACAGCGATCCAACCTTCCCAACGTTTCCTGGATAATCTGCCCAGTCTCCATTAGTCTAGAATGCTTTCTCATCACATTAAATTCTTTTATATATAAAGGTCTGGGCTGTCTTTTCTATTCCACTGATCTGTAAGCTGTCTTCTTGGGTGAGTATATGCTGTTTGAATTCTTATATCTTTATAAGGGATTGTGATATTTAGCAGGATTAATCTTTTCTCATTATTTTTCCTAACAAAATTATTTTGGCTGTTCTTACATATTTATAATCCAGATGTATGTTAAACTCGATTGGCAAGTCCTTCCCCTCCCTCGGGAAAATTTTAAGGGAAAATTAATTAAACCCACAAATTCAATTCATGGCATTATTTTAAAGATTGTTTCACAAATAGCTTTAGTTTCTTAAAATTTACTCTTTGGGAAATCAGATGCCATTTATGAACTGGACAAGTAGTGCAAATATTCATGTAAATACTGCCTAATACATAAACTATAATGTATCCAAGAATAAAAAGAGGATTACCATCTCTGGATTAAAGTTCTTCCCATAATTTGGACTAATTACAAATAATAAAAGCCTTCTCTTTTCTTATGAATAAAAACCATGCCAATTTTCAAGGTAATACACCCATATCAGATATTACAGTGAAGTCCAAATGATTTTCAGCCTTTTTTCTTACAGCAGTATATCACACACTTTCACGTAATTTTTATAAATCCAAGATTCTGAAAAATATTCATGAAGGGGCAAGGGAATTGTTTCTCTGAATTTTTTAAAGAAAAAGTGATTGCCTTTTTGGTATAAAAACTTGTGTATGCTTTCCAGTTGAGAATCACTAATATACAACTATAAAAATACTGTATGTTGTAGGTGATTACATATCTAGTTCTAAAATGACATCTGAAATTTTTACTCTTCCTAAAATATTGAGATTTAACAGATTTCTATATATATTCAATAGTGTTTAGAATGTAAAATTCTGAAAATGCTTTATTTCTCTTTTAGTAAATTTATTATAGTATATATATTAAATCAAGAAGTTTATAACTGTTCTTTCTTGTGAAGTTACTCCTAGAATAACTAACCACTAATTTAAAAGAAAATCAATTTTAATGCTTTAAGACGTCTATCCTAAATTTTAGATACAAAAGATTTTTTGCAACCACAAAAGGGTGATCAATTAAACAAAGAGTTTTTAAGATTCAGTGCTTACTTTCTGTTGTTGATGTTGTTATAATTATTTGATAGAGATGAAGGAGAGATCTTTGGTAAAGTTGAAAAATTGGATGCACCTGGGGACCTTTAAAAATATGAAAATGTTAAATTAGATAAAAATGCTGAATTTTGAAATTATGAAAAAAAGAAAAAACTAACAGATGACAATGTATGTAGTAAATGAATGCTGAAAACAGACTAATGAGCAAATCACTATATATCTTTTGGCTTTAAATTTCCAATGTATTCTTTCATATAAAAGAGAACACTCCAAGAAGAAACTATAGAAGTATAACCTATAGAAGTATAACCAAAAGAAAGTTATCAAATTAAATACACAAGTTGATATTATTCCTACAAATCTAACCCAATACACTCATTTCTGAGTTCAGACAACCATTATCAATATTTTACAATCAATAATTTCCTTAAATCAATGAAATTAAAATATTAAAATTTTAAGGAAGTAAAAAAATCCCCAATTTGTGTCTCAGTATATACCATGGTATTCTAATTATACACAACACTGATGCAGAGATGAGAGGATTTACCCATAAAATGTAAGGCAACAGGGACAGAATAGTATAAGAGAATTCCAAACATAATCCCAATAAGCAATTTTTGGCCAAAGTTATCTCTGCTAAAAAGAGATGACATAAATCTGACTATATATTACCTACCTCACTAATTTAGAATTTTTTTTGAGATAATCACAATTACTAATGGCTTTTAACCAATAATGCTTTAAAGGCACGATTTATAATCAACAAATCCATTAAAGTATTTATAGATCTATTTATAGATCTCTGAAAGATTTCATTTCCCTTGTAATTTTGTAAACATTTTTAACTTATCAGGCAACATCTAGCCCATGAGCTGTAAAAAGCTATGAGTCCACTATCTCAGTCCTCATAAATATTCTAAATCAGTGAGGCCCAAAGTAATTAGTCTTTAAAAATCATTTTACTTCCTCTACTCAGGTGCTAATGAACAATAAAATGGTCAATGGGCAGGAAAGTATAACCTATAAAATCTGTTTAAAATTATTAATTTTAGGTAACTTGGATTTTGCTAAATGTACTGTGTAGAATAAATGGTGGGTAATCAAATTTCTTCCATATAAAAATTTTATTTAACTTTTGAAGTTTTATACATTATGAAATCTTGGTAAACTATTTTTCTTCATTTTAAAAGAGGTTCTTTTTGTTAATATGGGCTGTATACAGGTAGATTACATTAAGTGTGACTTCTATTTAGGTGTCTTTCTGACAGAAGACCCTTACAAGATTCTATTTTACTGTACTAAGGTCAAAACACAATACATCATCAACCAAGTTTTAATATAAAACAACACAGAGAACACATTTAAAATGTAATTTTATATCCTATTATTTTAAGGTACTAGCTTTAAAACATTAACAGAAATGGAGAATACCCTGACATTTTTGCCTTTACATTAAGAATGCTAAATTAAGGAAAAAAAAATCTGAGTTTATTAGAGACTGAATTATGAATTAAAGAGGTTAATTTTTCAAAATGTGACCCATTTGACTACAACTTAATTCACTACAACTTTTTAGGAACATAAATATAAACCAAATGTTCTCTTGAATTTTACTTACAGTAAAAGTTACAGAAATAAAGATTCATTACTTCGTCCAATAAAGTGGCTGAGGCACACGTGTATTTTTTCTTTTTCTGCCCATTTGTGACCTTTTTACTATTCATTAGCAACTCTACTCAAGAATATTATGTTTCTATGAAACTTAGAAAAACACTCAAACATTTATTAAATGATAACTACATGCCTCACTCATGTAACTAGGAATACAAAGAAAAACAACAGTTCCTAACCTTAAACAGCTCATCATCTAATGGGGGAAAGTGACACATAAGCAAAATAACTATAAAACAATGTAAGTCCTGTAACAAATTTAAAGATTATAACAAAATATACAGTGATATGCAGAGTTGGTGGGGTAGGTGAGAACTGGAAGTGAGAGCATTTAGTGGAAAGAATAGCACATGTAAATATATGGGACTACAGAAACTGATATGTTTAGGGAATTAGAAATAAATACAGCTTGGCTGAAAGAGTAGGAAGTATGTAGTGATAGGAACAGAAATTAGTAAGGGAAGTATGATGATAAAGGAGCTTTTATATTTTTTGAAGGAATATGGATCTTATCCAATTGTGCTGCAGCATGTTAAAAGATTTTAATAGGATATCAACATAATCACATTTGTATTCTAGGAAGGTAACTCTTGAGGAAGAGAGACTACAGATCGGGAGATCATTTAGGAGACCAGAAAAAAAAACAGATGACAATTAATAAAGGCTGTGGCTGAGACAGTGGAGTGGGCAAGGGCAACAAGTCTTAGATGTTTAGAAAGTGGTTTTCCCAGTACAGTCCACGGACCTTTAGGGAGCTCCAAGATTCTTTCAGGGTGCCCATCTGTGAGGTCAAAACTTTTTTCATTAATAACATCAAGGTGTTATTTAATGTTATTTGATCTCTTTCACCGGGTGGATATTTGTACTGATAGTGCAGAAACAATGGTTGGTAGAACTACTGACACCTTAGTATGAATTAGAGCAGGAGTGCCAAACTATATAAAGTCATGTATTCTTTACTGTTCTGTCCTACAGGAAAAAACAATTCCAGCTAAGAATATCCATGCTGAAACTTTGTAATTACTGATCACATTAAATTCTGACCCTTAGTTGTACTTTTTAGTAAGGTGTGACAAATTAGGAGGTTTACATAAAGCACATCTGCTACATACTTAAGTCACAAGGTTCTCATGAGGAGAAAGACTTGTGTAATTATTTGGAGTTCAAGTTCTTCATGACATCACTCCACTCTTTTACATAAAAGGCATCTGGCAGACATTTTCTTAAAAATGAATGAAGGGAGCCTGTTACTTCAAGGATAACAACTGAAAATATTTGTTGCCAATATAAAATTCAAGTGTTCGAGCAAAAAAATGTAATTTTGGAAAACTTGACTTTGCCACCACAAGCTTTAGATAGCTTCCTACTACACAAAATCTTTTAAGATTGGTGATGTTTTAACAAATGTGATTAAATATTGTATAACAAAATATGTCAATATTTAGAATAACTGAGTGAATCAATACTTCCATGTGCATCAAGTTACACATGACATATTTTAACATAATAGTAAAAAAGTTCAATGATACGGTTTCAGATTCCATATTGCAACAAACCTTTCCCCATTAAGTCAGCACTGGTCAACTTCTGATGTAGCATAAATTACCTGAAAATACTCTTTGTGAGGTCAAATTTCCTTCATGTATTCCAACCCAAACAATATAAGAATATATTAAATATATAAGCAGAATTCAGATACACATATGAGAATTTAGCTGTCTTCTATTCAGTCAGATATTAAAGAAATCTGCAAAAAATTTAACTCTTATACTTCTCTCAGTAAATTTTTGTTTTGGAAAACAATTTTTCATAAAAATATTATGTAAAAATAGCTTAGCATTGTTATTTATAATAAATTTTTTATTCTAACATGGTGTCAATAGATACAATCCACATACCAAGTTGAGACCTTAATAAATTTTATTATAAAGGAGTACCAAGATTAAAACATTTAAAATCTTCAGGTTTAGGAGGAAGAGTCTCTAAGACTTGCTGACTAATTTGATGAAAGAAACTAAGCTGAAAAAGGAACTCAAGATGACTGTGAAATGATACCTGAAATCAGGAATAGAGGATATGGATATAGTTTAGGTTGAGGGAATGGACCAGGTGGAGTAAAAAGATTTTAGATCAACTTGACATGGTGAGTCCTACATGACATTTAGGATAAATCTAGAATTCAGAAGAGAGTTCTAGGCTAGAAATACAGAATGGTGTATCTATCTGTATCAGTTTGAGCTGAGGGACAGGAGTAGCATAGAGTCCACCCACTAATTTGGAGTACCTATTATTATAAGAAAGGAGAGGTCTTCAGATAAATATTTATAGAATATCAACGCATTTAAGGTGTGAGCATACTGTTGCATATTGGCAGTGATGTTGAATACTACAGAGTTCCAAGGAGGGCCTCTCACACTGACTGCAATGTCTCACACTGACTGCAATGTGAATGATGCCCTCAAGGACTGTGCAGTACACAATCTGAATACACAAACATGGCAGGCAGGAAGGAAACGAGCCAGCCAGCCAGAGGACTGGTCAGAGTTGAAAACAGTCCTTGAAAAACCATAGTATCATGGATCCAAATTAAGAGAAATTCTTTAGGAGATAGTTACCATAATAAACTAGGTTAAAAAAAAAAGAAGGACTTTGTTAAATCCTGAATGTATGGTAAGGCATAATTAAATCTTGCCTCTTTAAAGAAGTTGCCTGTCAAAGGAAGAAAAACTAGAAACGGTATTTGGAGGAAGTTTTGCTTTTGTTTTTAAAGATGGGACAGATTTGTTTATATTTATAGGCTGGGGGGAAGATTCTAGAAAAGAAACAAAAGAACGAACTAATGTTAACTCAGTGTGTACTATATGTGTGGCAGTATGCTAGGCATTTACATATGTAGGAGATGAGATAATCAAAGAAAGAGCAAGGTCTAGGAGGCACTGGAATAAATACCACTGGAAGAGGGATTGCCCTTAAACAGCATGGAGATCAAAGAGAGGATAGATGTGATCCACAGGTAATTATCAAGTATGTTAACATTTTTAAAATGCTGCTAAGGACATTACTGGTAAGTGTTAACAGATAGATCACTTACCTATTCTCATTCCAACTTCTGACCTAGACTACACATAGCCCATCTAGCTAACACTGTGGACTTAATTTAGGGGTTGAATAATAGTCAGTGGATTATAACCTAAGTCTTTTAGCTATCTTTCTTTGATGTAATATGGACATTACACTTCACTAGCAACTCAACTCTGTGGCTAAATAATTCTAAAGTATATACTAAGTTTTTCTATCTCTATTTAAACAGCTATGATAATGAAAAGATGGTGTTAAAAAGCAAAAATAGAGTAATGCAGTCACCTAGATATTATTTAATCTTGATAAAAAATAGTATACAATGGTTTTATTTATTAAAGTAGTCCTTCTTTTCAAGCAGAGCACTCAGGCACAGAGTGTTGTAAAAACACTAATGTGGCGCAAGCTTAAGTTTATACTTAGTGTTTCAGTCATCAATCTGGAATTCTGTTAATAAGAACAACACAGACGGCAGAGGGACAACATATGAGTAAGAAATACTGGCTTAGTTTTTCATTTGATTTTCATTTAGTCTCTCATGCCTTATCTGGTTGATTCTGGATTCTTCTCTAGATGTTTTCTAGCCCATGAAAATTACCTCTTCATAATCATCAATGATCCTTAACTTTTTTTCACCAGATACTTAATCATGACTTCTGTCAATATTTTTTAGCAATTAATGAAAATGTCTGAACTAAATCAACATCTCATGCTACCTTTATAAGAAGTTTTACTTATACAAAAACAGTGAAACTTGGATCTTTTTATATCTACCATGTTAATAACTTCAAAGACATTCTTTGAAATAATTACACCTACATGGAACTATACAGAAAAAAATTAATAATACAATTTAGTCAAAATTTAATAAAGTAGTCCAGATAAAAGCTATGGCCAAGGAATGAGGTATTATATTAAATTTTCTGGAAAGTAAAGGATAATTTATGATTAGTTTTTTCCACTTTAGGAACCTACAGGTTTCTACAATTTTTCTACCTTAAAATAATTTTTTCAGAAACACAAAATTTAACTAGCCACATATCTACAACTAAATAATTACACTACCCACCTGATACCAATCTCTTTGGAAAAGTAAGTGGTTATATTTAACCACACGGAAAAAACCTTGAAGGTTTAAAACTTTTCTAAGTATTAATAGAAAAGATTGTGTTCTTGAGAAGTTGTAGGAAATTATAAACTTAAAAACCAGATTAGAAATGCAGGTTGTCAGAAAATTAATAAGCACTGGAGTACTCTTTTTTTTTATTAAGGTATAACTGATATACAATCTTATGAAGGTTTCAAAGGAGCAACTTTGTGGTTACAACATTCAACTGTATTATCAAGTTCCCTGACACTCCACTGCAGTCCCTGTCCATCAGCATAGTAAGAGGCTACAGAGTCACTACTTGTCTTCTCTGTGCTATACTGCCTTCCCTGTGACCCCCTACATTATGTGTCTTAATCATAATGCTCCTTAATCCCCTTCTCCCTTCCTCCCAACCCACCATCCACACCACCTTCCCTTTGGTAACTACTGGTTTCTTCTTGGAGTCTGCAAGTCTGCTGCTGTTTTGTTCCTTCAGTTTTCCTTTGTTCTTACAGTCCACAAATGAGTGAAATCATTTGGTACTTGTCTTTCTCAACCTGGCTTATTTCACTGAGCATAATGCCCGCTAGCTCCATCCATGTTGTTGTAAATGGCAGGATTTGTTTTCTTCTTATGGCTGAATAATATTCCATTGTGTATATGTCCCACACTTCTTCTTTATCCATTCATCTACTGATGGACACTTAACTTGCTTCCATATCTTGGCTATTGTAAATAGTGCTGCAATAAACACAGGGGTGCATATGTCTTTCAAACTGGGCTGCTGCATTCTTAGGGTAAACCCCTAGGAGTGGAATTACAGGGTCAAATGGTACTTGTATTTTTAGTTTTTTGAGGAAACTCCATATTGCTTTCCACAGTGGTTGAACTAATTTACATTACCACCAACAGTGTAGGAGTGTTCCCCTTTCTCTGCATCCTTGCCAGCATTTGTTGTTCCATGTCTGCTGGATGCTGGGCATCCTAACTGGTGTGAGGTGATATCTCACTGTGGTTTTAATTTGCACTTCCTTGATAATTAGTGATAAGCACTGGGGTATTTTAAAAATATGTCTTGAACATAAAGATGAAAAATTCAAATCATATGTTGCTATCTGGCAGAAAAATCCAGGTAAGAAAACTTGTGTATTTTTAAAATAAGATTTTAGATTTCTAATACAGATCTTGGGCTGTTTTAGGACATGCACATTTTTATAATTGCAGGACTACCTGTGTTAAAGAAAATTATGCTTTGCTTTTAGTATTTTTTAATATTTAGCATTTCTTCTCAGATACTAACAAGCTTTCTCTTGGCAAATATATGCCTACTGCAATGGTATTATTCTTTTTTTTTTGTACCATTAATCTACAATTACATCAGCAACATTATGTTTACTAGACTCCCCCCATCATCAAATCCCCACCACATACCCCATTACAGTCACTGTCCATCAGCGTAGTAAGATGCTATAGAATCACTACTTGTCTTCCCTGTGTTGTACAACCTTCCCCGTGACACCACCCACCACACATTATGTCTGCTAATCGTAATGCCCCTTTTCTTCCCCTTATTCCTCCCTTCCCACCCATCCTCCCCAGTCCCCTTCCCTTTGGTAACTGTTAGTCCATTCTTGGGTTCTGTGAGTCTGCTGCTGTTTTGTTCCTTCACTTTTTTTCTTTGTTCTTATACTAGACAGATGAGTGAAATCATTTGATACTTGTCTTTTTCCGCCTGGCTTATTTCACTGAGCATAATACTCTCTAGCTCCATCCATGTTGTTGCAAATGGTAGGATTTGTTTTCTTCTTATGGCTGAATAATATTCCATTGTGTATATGTACCACCTCTTCTTTATCCATTCATCTACTCATGGACACTTAGGTTGCTTCCATTTCTTGGCTATTGTAAATAGTGCTGTGATAAACATAGGGATGCATATGTCTTTTTCAAACTGGGCTGCTGCATTCTTAGGGTAAATCCCTAGGAGTGGAGTTTCTGGGTCAAATGGTATTTCTATTTTGAGTTTTTTGAGGAACCTCCATAATGCTTTCCACAATGGTTGAACTAGTTTACATTCCCACCAGCAGTGTAAGGAGCGTTCTCCTTTCTCCACATCCTCACCAACATTTGTTGTTGTTTGTGTTTTGGATGTTGGCCATCCTTACTGGGGTGAGATGATACCTCATTGTAGTTTTAATGTGCATTTCTCTGACGATTAGTGATGTGGAGCATCTTTTCATGTGCCTGTTGCTCATCTGAATTTGTTCTTTGGAGAAGTGTCTGTTCAGATCTTCTGCCAATTTTTTAATTGGATTATTTGATTTTTGTTTTAGAGGTATCTCAGCTCTTTATATATTTTGGAGGTCAAATCACACATGTTATTTATGAATATATTCTCCCATACTGAGATAAGCTTTTTTGTTCTATTGATGGTGCTATTGCTATACAGAAGCTTTTCAGGTTGATATAGTCCCACTTGTTCATTTTTGCTTTTGTTTCCCTTGCCAGGGAGATATGTTCCTTAAGAAGTGGCTCATGTTTATATCCAAGATATTTTTGCCCATGTTTTTTTCTAAGAGTTTTATGGTTTCATGACTTACATTCAGGTATTTGATCCATTTCAAGTTTACTTTTGTGTATGGGGTTAGACAATGATCCAGTTTCATTCTCCTACATGTAGCTGTCCAGTTTTTCTAACACCAACTGTTGAAGAGGCTGTCATTTCCCCATTGTATATCCATGACTCCTTTGTCATATATTAATTGACCATATATGTTTGGATTAATATCTGGACTTTCTATTCTGTTCCATTGGTCTACGGGTCTGTTCTTGTGCCAGTACCAAATTGTCCTGATTACTGTGGCTTTGTAGTAGAGCTTAAAGTTGGGAAGTGAGATCCCCGCTGCTTTATTCTTCCTTCTCAGGATTGCTTTGGCTATTCGGGGTCTTTTGTGGTTCCATATGAATTTTAGAACTATTTGTTCCAGTTCGTTGAACAATGCTCATGGTATTTTGATAGGGATTACATTGAATCTGTAGATTGCTTTAGGCAATATGACCATTTTGACAATATTAATTCTTCCTAGCCAAGAGCATGGGATGAGTTTCCATTTGTTAGCATCCTCTTTAATTTCTCTTAACAGTGTCTTGTAGTTTTCAGGGTATAGGTCTTTCACTTCCTTCATTAGGTTTATTCCTAGGTATTTTATCCTTTTTGATGCAATTGTGAATGGAATTGTTTTCCTGATTTCTCTTTCTCCTAGTTCATCATTAGTTTATAGGAAAACAACAGATTTCTGTGTATTAATTTTGTATCCTGCAACTTTGCTGAATTCAGATATTAGTTCTAGTAGTTTTGGAGTGGAGTCTTTAGGGTTTTTTATGTACAATATCATGTCATCTGCAAATAGTGACAGTTTGACTTCTTCTTTACCAATCTGGATGCCTTGTATTTCTTTGTTTTGTCTGATTGCTGTGGCTAGAACCTTCAGTACTATGTTGAATAACACTGGGGAGAGTGGTCATCCCTGTCTTTTTCCTGATATTAGGTGAAAAGCTTTCAGCTTCTCACTGTTAAGTATGATGTTGGCTGTGGGTTTGTCATATATGGCCTTTATGATGTTGAGGTACTTGCCCTCTATACCCATTTGGTGAAAGTTTTTATCATGAACGGATGTTCAATTTTGTCGAATGCTTTTTCAGCATCTATGAAGATGATCATGTGGTCACTGTCCTTCTTTTTATTGATGTGGTGGGTGATACTGATGGATTTTCGAACGTTGTACCATCCTTGCATCCCTGGAATGAATCCCACTTGATCATGGTGTATGATCCTCTTGATGTATTTTTGAATTCGGTTTGCTAATATTTTGTTGAGTACTTTTGCATCTGTGTTCATCAGGGATATTGGTCTGTAATTTTTTTTGTGTGTGGTTTCTTTGCCTGGTTTTGGTATTAGAATGATGCTGGCTTCATAGAATGAGTTTGGAAAGTATCCCCTCCTCTTCTATTTTTTGGAAAACTTTAAGGAGAATGGGTATGATGCCTTCTCTATATGTCTGATAAAATTCAGCAGTGAATCCATCTGGCCTGCGGGTTTTGTTCTAGGGTAGTTTTTTGATTACCGATTCAATTATGTTGCTGGTAATTGGTCTGTTTTAGGTTTTCTGTTTCTTGCTTGGTCAGTCTTGGAAGGTTGTATTTTTCTAAGAAGTTGTCCATTTCTTCTAGGTTTTCCAGCTTGTTAGCATATAGATTTTCATACTTTCTCTTATAATTCTTTGCATTTCTGTTGTGTCCTTTGTGATTTTTCCTTTCTCATTTCTGATTCCGTTTATGTGGATAGATTCTCTTTTTCTCTTAATAAGTCTGGCTAGGGGTTTATCTATTTTGTTTATTTTCCCAAAGAACCAGCTCTTGATTTCACTGATTTTTTTCTATTGTTTTTTCTTCTCAGTTTTATTTATTTCTTATCTAATCTTTATTATGTCCCTTGTTCTGCTAACTTTGGGCCTCATTTGTTCTTTTTCCAGTTTCAATAATTGTGAGTTTAGACTATTCATTTGGCATTGTTCTTCCTTCTTTAAATAGGCCTGGATTGCTATATACTTTCCTCTTAGAACTGCCTTCGCTGCGTCCCACAGAAGTTGAGGCTTGGTGCTGTGCTTGCCAATTGTTTCCATATATTGCTTGATCTCTGTTCTAATTTGCTCATTGATCCATTGATTATTTAGGAGCATGTTGTGAAGCCTCCATGTGTTTGTGAGCCTTTTTGTTTTCTTTGTACAATTTATTTCTAGTTTTATATCTTTGTGATCTGAGAAGTTGGTTGGTAGAATTTCAATATTTTTTAATTTAGTGAGGCTCATTTTGTGGCCTAGTAAATGGTCTATTTTGGAAAATGTTCCCTGTGCACTTGAGAAGAATGTGTATCCTGTTGCTTTTGGGTGTAAAGTTCTGTAGATGTCTGTTAGGTCCATCTGTTCTAGTGTGCCGTTCAGTGCCTCTGTGCCCTTACTTATTTTCTGTCTGGTTGATCTGTCCTTGGAGTGAGTGGTGTGTTGATGTATCCTAGAATGAATGCATTGCATTCTATTTCTCTTTTAATCTGTTAGTATTTGTTTCACATATGTTGGTGCTCCTGTGTAGGGTGCATAGATATTTATAATGTTTATATCCTCTTGTTGGACTGCCCATTTTATCATTATGTAATGTCCTTTATCTCTTGTTACTTTCTTTGTTTTGAAGTCTATTTTGTCTGATACAAGCATTGCAACACCTGCTTTTTATTTCCTATTGTTTGCATGAAATATCTTTTTCCATCTCTTCACTTTTAGTCTGTGTAAGTCTTTGGGTTTGAGGTGAGTCTCTTGTAAGCAGCATATAGATGGGTCTTGCTTTTTTATCCACTCTGTGTCTTTTTATTGGTGCATTCAGTCCATTTATATTTTGGGTGGTTATTGAAAGATATGTACTTATTGCCATTGCAGAGTTTGGATTCGTGGTTACCAAAGGTTCAAGGGTAGCTTTTTTATTATCTAACCGTCTAACTTAACTCTCTTATTAAGCTATTATAAACACAGTCTGATGATTCTTTATTTTTCTTGTTATTCTTCCTCCTCCATTCTTTACAGGTTAGGTGCTTTATTCTGTACTCTTTTGTGTTTCCTTTGACTGCTTTTGTGGATAGTTGATTTTATTTTTTGCCTTTATTTAGTATATAGTTGGTCTGCTTTCTTTGCTATGACTTTATTTTCTCTGGTGTCATCTTTTATCTTTAGGAGTACCTCCATCTAGAGCAGTCCCTTTAAAATATCCTGTAGAGGTGGTTTGGGGGAGGCAAATTCCCTCAACTTTCACTTGTCTGGGAATTGTTTAATCCCTCCCTCAAATTTAAATGATAATTGTGTTGGATATAGTATTCTTGGTCCAAGGCCCTTCTCTTTCATTGCATTAAATATATCATGCCATTCTCTTCTGGCCTGTAAGGTTTCTGTTGAGAAGTCTGATGAAAGTCTGATGGGTTTTCCTTTGTAGGTGATCTTTTTTCTCTCTCTGGCTGCCTTTAATACTCTGTCCTTGTTTTTGATCTTTGCCATTTTAATTATTATATGTCTTGGTGTTGTCCTCCTTGGGTCCCTTGTGCTTGGAGATCTGTGGGCTTCCGTGGTTTGAGAGACTATTTCCTTCCCCACCTTGGGGAAGTTTTCAGCAATTATTTCTTCAAAAACACTTCCTATCCCTTTTTCTCTCTCTTCTTCTTCTGGTATCCCTATAATGCAAATATTGTTCCACTTGGATTGGTCACACAGTACTCTTAATATTCTTTCATTCCTAGAGATCCTTTTATCTCTCTCTGCCTCAGCTTCTCTGTATTCCTGTTCTCTGATTTGTATTCCATTAACAGTCTCTTGCACCTCATCCAGTCTGCTCTTAAGACCGTCTATCGATTGTTTCATTTCTGTTATCTCCCTCCGGACTTCATCCCTTAGCTCTTACCAGGTTGTTCTGCCTTTTCATAGCAATAGAAGTGGTCATAGGCAGGTGGTGCGTGTGTCATCTGGGAGAACAACGTCCCTTCCTGCTTGCTGGTTGCCTTGCCCTTCTCCGCTGCCTGTGTCAGTTACCTGCACACTGGGAGCAGTCTCTTGGATAACCCCCTGAGCTGCCATGGGCGGGGCGGCCTTCGGGAAATCCTAGCACACTGAGGGAGGTGGCCATCCTGGGTGTGTTCTCCTGCGAGAACAGCACCCCTTTGTGCCTTCTGGACCTTGCTCTGGCTTCTGCTGCCTGTGCTCTTTACCCTCATACCGGGAGTATTCTCTGGGATAGTCCCCTGAGCTGCCATGGGTGGGGCAGCCCTAGGGATAGCCTGGAGCACTGCGGGGGGTTGCAGACACGCTGTTTGTGTTCTCTTGTGAGAATGGCACCCCTTTGTGCCTTCCACACCTTGCTCCAGGTTCCTCTGTCTGTCCCAGTTAGCTGCACGAGAGAAGACTGTGTGGTTGCTGTGGGCGGGGCTGTTCTCCGGCTGCTCCACAGCTGTGGTGGGTCAGCCAGTTTGCTTGCAACACTGGCCAAGGTTGGATGAATGGCAGGCTGCTTATCACCATGATGGGCTTTGGAGCTGCATTAACCCCCAGGGGGTTAGGTCACCTAAAGTTCCTCAAGATTCCCAGCATGCTGGGCTGAGTGTGCCAGGACTATTTTGTCCAGCTGATAAGCCCTTGTTCCTTTAAGGCTTTTAAAAAGTGCCCACTTTTCTTTTGTCCCAGGGGAGCCAGCTGTGGGGACCCACTTGCTGTCTCCCTCTTGGATTTTACTTTTTCGTTTCTCTAATATCCAGTACACCATGCAATGTGTGTCCGTGCTCCCAGTGCAGATTACTAGGGCTGGTTATTTAGCAGTCCTGTGCTTCCACTCCCTCCCACTCTGATTCTTTTCCTCCCACTGGTGAGCTGGGGTGGGGAGAGTGCTCCGGTCCCGCCGGGTCACAGCTTTGTGTCTTACCCTTTTCATGAGGTGCTGAGTTCTTGCAGATGTAGATGTAGCCTGGCTGTTGTACTGTATCTTCTGGTCTCTCTTTTAGGAGTAGTTGTCTTTGTTGTATTTTCAAAACTATATATGGTTTTGGGAGGAGATTTCCCCCACGCTACTCACACTGCCATCTTGAGCCCCTCTCTGCAATGGTATTCTTACATTTTCTTTTTCATAAGCAGCACCTGAAATATAGATTCCTAGACCCACTGTAAAAATTTCTATTTTGCACGTCTGGGATGTGGATCTTGGGAGCTGCTGCCTACTGTAGTTCACATAGCATGTAGTAGAAATGCAATTTCATGAGCCCCACCAAGATCTACCAAATCAGAAATTCTGGGGATGGGACCCAAGAAACTGTGTTTTAACCAACTCAACAGGTGTTTCTTCCTTTTATCACCATCTTACAGTTTTTATTGATTTTTCCTTGGCTTCTGACACTCTATATAGGAACTGGTTATGTGCTAAGTAGTGTAAGCACTAGGCAAAGACCAGGTTAGTGATGTTTATTAGAAATAGCATCTTCATGCCATTCTGAGGGCCAGAGCTTGTCTTCTGATAGATAAGATGGCAATTTTGAGTGTAGAAAACAGGTTCTTCTATATCTTTCTATATTGAAATTTCTTTCCTAAAGGGCTAAAATTACATGCAGTCTACTAGAGTTGAATTTAAGTTACCTGTGCTTATAATGTGATCTCTCTGAATACAAAGAATTCCACTTTTTTTAAAAAGCTGGCATTCACCCAGAAAAAAAAGAATCTGTTTCCTGACATCAATTATACTTAAATGAAAGCAAGTGACAATCCTCAAGCTTTTTCTCTAATCTATGCTACTTTTCTCCAAGGTAATTTTTCTATATTCTTAAATATTATGTTTTATATAATATGCTTTAAATTTACACAAATGGTGCTAAATTAAAATCTCATTTTGCTTATATTTTTTCTCTCAACTGTATGTTTTCAAACAGCCAGTTTTAAAGATCTCACCATTGTTGCTTCTACCTGCTGAACTGGTATTCCTTTAACATGCCAACATATATTTTTCTTATTCCCGCTTCTGGTGATAGATACTTAGCTAGGCTGCCTCCAAATCCTCACTAGCACAAACAATGGAGCTACAAAGATTGTTTCTTCAGGGATATGCATAAAAATTCCACTGTTTGCCCAATGAGAGGGATTCAGCGTTCCTGATGTAATTAAACACTGAATGATTTATAGAATAGCAGTGTTAGTTTACACTCCCACCATCAATAAACAAAACTTCTCCTACAACTCTCCAAACACTGTATTAGCAATTTCTTCACTATTAGACATTCTGGTGGCTGGTAGGTATATCTCATGCTTCATTTCAAATTTGTTTGCATATCTCTTCATTTACCTGTTAGCACTTGTATTTCTCCTTCTTTAAACTGTCCATTCATATCTTTTATTTTTAAAAGCGTTGTTGCCCTGTTTCTTTAATGTATGGCAGTTCTTTATACATCATAGGCATTATTCCCTTGTAGGTTTTAGATTTTCCAAAACTGACATCTGACTTTTAACTTTATGGTTGCTCTAAAAGAAAGATTTAATTCAGACAAAATCACATCCTTTAATTTTCACCTGATGTTCTGTGATCCCTAAGACATAGACATTCTCCAAAATTTCTTATTAGCTTTAAAGCTTATATTTCTTATTTCGCTCTTTACTCCTTCTGTAATGTCTTTGTAAATAATGTTTAAATAATATTCTTGCTTTTTCTCTGAACAGTTCTGTAGTAAAACCTAAGTACCTATATGCTTTAAGCAACCTATTTCTCAATCTCTAGTGGTACCACTTATCAAGTTCTCAGATATAGAAGAGTTTTTCTGAGCTCAATAGTTTATTCCTGTATACATGATTCTATTGTATTTTTTTTGCTTTATTCTTTTTTTTTAAATTTACAATTTATTTTGGTATCATTAACCTACAATTACATGTGCAATATTATGGTGATTAAACTACCCCCTTCATCAGGTCCCTGCCACCAACCCTATTACAGTCACTGTCCATCAGTGTAGTGAGATGAGAATCACTACTTGTCTTCTCTGAGTTGCACATCCCTCCCCATGCACCCCCAACATTACGTCTGCTAATCGTAATGCCCCTTTTACCCTCTTATCCCTCCGTTTCCACCCATCTTCCCGAGTCCCTTCCCCTTTGGTAACTATTAGTCCGTTCTTGGGTTCTGTGAGTCTGCTGCTGTTTCGTTCCTTCAGTTTTTTTCTTTGCTCTTATACTCCACATATGAGTGAAATCATTTGATACTTGTCTTTTTCGGCTTGGCATATTTCACTGAACATAATACCCTCTAACTCCATCCATGTTGTTGCAAATGGTAGGATTTATTTTCTTCTTATGGCTGAATAATATTCCATTGTGTATATGTACCACCTCTTCTTTATCCATTCATCTACTAAAGTGCTGCAATAAACATAGGGGTGCATCTTTTTTTTTGAAACTGGGCTGCTGCATTCTTAGGGTAAATTCCTAGGAGTGGGATTCCTGGGTCAAATGGTATTTCTATTTTGAGTTTTTTGAGGAACCTCTATACTGCTTTCCACAATAGTTGAACTAATTTGCTGCCCCACTAGCACTGTAGGAGGGTTCCCTTTTCTCCACATCTACGCCAACATTTGTTGTTGTTTATGTTTTGGATGTTGGCCATCCTCACTGGTGTGAGGTGATATCTCATTGCGGTTTTAATCTGCATTTCTCTGCTGATTTGCCATGTGGAGCATCTTTTCATGTGCCTGTTAGCTATCTGAATTTCTTCTTTAGAGAAGTGTCTATTCATGTCCTCTGCCCATTTCTTAATTGGATTATTTGCTTTTTGTTTGTTAAGGTGCGTGAGTTCTTTATATTTTTTAGATGTCAGCCCCTTACCAGATACATCGTTTATGAATATATTTTCCCATATTGTAGGATGTCTTTTTGTTCTACTGATGGTGTCCTTTGCTGTACAGAAGCTTTACAACTTGATATAGTCCCATTTGTTCATTTTTCCTTTTGTTTTGCCTGCGCGGGGAGATATGTTCATGAAGAACTCACTCATGTTTAGTCCCAGAGACTTTTGCCTATGTTTTTTTCTAAGAGTTTTATGGTTTCATGACTTACATTCAGGTCTTTGATCCACCTTGAGTTTACCATTGTGTATGAGGTTAGACAGTAGTCCAGTTTCATTCTCTTACATGTAGCTGTCCAGTTTTTCCAACACCAGCTGCTGAAGAGGCTGTCATCTCCCCATTGTATATCCAAGGCTACTTTATCAAATATTAATTGGCTGTAAATGTTTCGGTTAATGCTTGGATTTTCTATTCTGTTCCACTGGTCTGTGGGTCTGTTTTTGTGCTAGTACCAAATTGTCTTGATTACTGTGGCTTTGTAGTAGAGCTTGAAGTCAGGGAGTGTAATTCCACGTTTGATTTCTCCTTCTCAGGATTGCTTTGGCTATTCAGGGTCTTTTGTGGTTCCATATGAATTTTAGAATTATTTGTTCGAGTTCATTGAAGAAAGCGGTTGGTAGTTTGATACGATTGTGTTGAATCTGTAGATTGCTTTAGGTAGTATAGCCATTTTGACAATATTTATTCTTCCTAGCCAAGAGCATGGGATGCATTTCCATTTGTTAGTGTCTTCTTTAATTTCTCCTAGGATTGTCTTGTAGTTTTCAGAGTACAGGTCTTTCACATCTTTCGTTAGGTTTATTACTAGGTATTTTATTCTTTCTGATGCAATTGTGAATGGAATTGATTTCCTGATTTCTCTTTCTGTTAGTTCATCGTTAGTGTATAGGAAAGCAACAGATTTCTGTGTGTTAATTTTTTTTTTTACAATTTATTTTATTTTAGTATCATTAACCTACAATTACATGAGCAATATTGTGATGATTAAACTACCCCCTTCATCAGGTCCCCCCACCAACCCCACCACAGTCACCGTCCATCAGTGTAGTGAGATGAGAATCACTACTTGTCTTCTCTGAGCTGTACAGTCCCCCATGTGCCCCCCCACCGTATGTCTGCTAATCGTAATGCCCCTTTTAGCCTCTTATCCCTCCTTTCCCACCCTTCTTCCCCAGTCCCTTTCCCTTTGGTAACTGTTAGTCCATTCTTGGGTTCTGTGAGTCTGCTGCTCTTTTGTTCCTTCAGTTTTTTTGTTGTTGTTATTGTTGTTGTTGTTCTTTGTTCTTATATTCCACATATGAGTGAGATCATTTGGTACTTGTCTTTTTCGGCCTGGCTTATTTCACTGAGCATAATACCCTCCAGCTCCATCCATGTTGTTGCAAATGGTAGGATTTGTTTTCTTCTTATGGCTGCGTAATATTCCATTGTGTATATGTACCACCTCTTCTTAATCCATTCATCTACTGATGGGCACTTAGGTTGCTTCCATTTCTTGGCTATTGTAGATAGTGCTGCAATAAACATAGGGGTGCATCTGTCTTTCTCAAACAGGGCTGCTGCATTGGTGGGGTAAATTCCTAGGAGTGGAATTCCTGGGTCATATGGTATTTCTATTTTGAGTTTTTTGAGGAACCTCCATACTGCTTTCCACAATGGTTGAACTAATTTGCATTCCCACCAGCAATGTAGGAGGGTTCCCCTCTCTCCACATCCTCGCCAACATTTGTTGTAGTTTGTGTTTTGGATGTTGGCCATCCTCACTGGTGTGAGGTGATATCTCATTGTGGTTTTAATCTGCATTTCTCTGATGATTAGCGATGTGGAGCATCTTTTCATATGCCTGTTGGCCATCTGAATTTCTTCTTTAGAGAAGTGTCTATTCATGTCCTGTGCCCATTTCTTAATTGGGTTATTTGCTTTTTGTTTGTTAAGGTGTGTGAGTTCTTTGTATATTTTGGATGTCAACCCCTTATCAGATACATCGTTTATGAATATATTTTCCCATATTGTAGGATGTTTTTTGGTTCTACTGATAGTGTCCTTCGCTGTACAGAAGCTTTTCAACTTGATATAGTCCCATTTGCTCATTTTTGCTTTTGTTTCCCTTGCCCGGGGTAAATGTTCATGAAGAAGTCGCTCATGTTTATGTCCAAGAGATTTTTGCCTATGTTTTTTTGTAAGAGTTTTATGGTTTCATGACTTACATTCAGGTCTTTGATCCACCTTGAGTTTACCTTTGTGTATGGGGTTAGACAGTAGTCCAGTTTCATTCTCTTACATGTAGCTGTCCAGTATTTCCAACACCAGCTGCTGAAGAGGCTGTCCTCTCCCCATTGTATATCCACGGCTCCTTTATCAAATATTAATTGAATGTATATGTTTGGGTTAATGTTTGGATTTTCTATTCTGTTCCACTGGTCTGTGGGTCTGTTTTTGTGCCAGTACCAAATTGTCTTGATTACTGTGGCTTTGTAGTAGAGCTTGAAGTCAGGGAGCGTAATTCCCCCTGTTTGATTCCTCCTTCTCAGGATTGTTTTGGCTATTCGGGGTCTTCTCTGGTTCCATATGAATTTTAGAATTATTTGTTCCAGTTCATTGAAGAAAGTTGTTGGTAGTTTGATAGGGATCGCGTTGAATCTGTAGAGTGCTTTAGGTAGTATTGCCATTTTGACAATATTTATTCTTCCTAGCC
>JAQQAC010008719.1:22034142-22059286 GCA_029783875.1 Phataginus tricuspis | reverse complement strand
TTTGGTTCCATATGAATTTTAGAATTATTTGTTCCAGTTCATTGAAGAAAGTTGTTGGTAGTTTGATAGGGATCGCGTTGAATCTGTAGAGTGCTTTAGGTAGTATTGCCATTTTGACAATATTTATTCTTCCTAGCCAAGAGCATGGGATGCATTTCCATTTGTTAGTGTCTTCCTTAATTTCTCCTAGGAGTGTCTTGTAGTTTTCAGAGTACAGGTCTTTCACTTCCTTCGTTAGGTTTATTCCTAGGTATTTTATTCTTTTAGGTGCAATTGTGAATGGAATTGTTTTTCTGATTTCTTTTTCTGTTAGCTCATCATTAGTGTATAGGAAAGCAACAGATTTCTGTGTGTTAATTTTATATCCTGCAACTTTGCTGAATTCAGATATTAGTTCTAGTACTTTTGGAGTGGAGTCTTTAGGGTTTTTTATATACAGTATCATATCATCTGCAAATAGTGACAATTTGACTTCTTCTTTACCAATCTGGATGCCTTGTATGGCTTTGTTTTGTCTGATTGCCATGGCTAGGACCTCCAGTACTATGTTGAACAACAGTGGAGAGAGTGGGCACCCCTGTCTTGTTCTCGATCTTAGATGAAAAGCTTTCAGCTTCTCGCTATTAAGTATGATGTTAGCTGTGGGTTTGTCATATATAGCCTTTATGATGTTGAGATACTTGCCATCTATACCCATTCTGTTGAGAGTTTTAATCAAAAATGGATGCTGAATTTTGTCAAATGCTTTTTCAGCATCTATGGAGATGATCATGTGGTTTTTGTTCTTCTTTTTATTGATGTGATGGATGATGTTGATGGATTTTCGAATGTTGTACCATCCTTGCATCCCTGAGATGAATCCCACTTGATCATGGTGCATGATCCTCTTGATGTATTTTTGAATTCGGTGTGGTAATATTTTGTTGAGTATTTTTGCATCTACGTTCATCAGGGATATTGGTCTGTAATTTTCTTTTTTAGTGAGGTCTTTGCCCAGTTTTGGTATTAGTGTGATGCTGGCTTCATAGAAAGAGTTTGGAAGTATTCCCTCCTCTTCTATTTTTTGGATAACTTTAAGGAGAATGGGTGTTATTTCTTCTCTATATGTCTGGTAGAATTCAAAGGTGAATCCATCAGGTACGGGGGTTTTGTTCCTGGGTAGTTTTTTGATTACCGATTCAATTTTGTTGCTGGTGATTGGTCTGTTTAGTTTTTCTGTTTCCTGCTTGGTGAGTCTTGGAAGGCTGTATTTTTCTAAGAAGTTGTCCATTTCTTCTAGGTTTTGCAGCTTGTTAGCGTATAGATGCTCCTAATATTCTCTTATAATTCCTTGTATTTCTGTGGGGTCCGTCGTTATTTTTCCTTTCTCATTTGTGATTCTGTTTATGTGTGTAGATTCTCTTTTTCTCTTAATGAATCTGGCTAGGGGTTTATCAATTTTGTTTATTTTTTCAAAGAACCAGCTCTTGGTTTCATTGATTTTTTCTATTGTTTTATTCTTCTCAATTTTATTTATTTCTTCTCTGATCTTTATTATGTCTCTCCTTCTGGTGACTATGGGCCTCATTTGTTCTTCTTTTTCCAATTTCAATAATTGTTTCTTTAGACTGTTCATTTGGGAATGTTCTTCCTTCTTTAAATAGCCCTGGATTGCAATATACTTTCCTCTTAGAACTGCCTTTGCTGCGTCCCATAGAAGTTGTGGTTTTGTGTTGTTGTTGTCATTAGTCTCCATATATTCTTTGATTTCTGTTTTGATATGGTCGTTAACCCATTGATTCATTAGGAGAATCTTGTTAAGTCTCCATGTATTTGTGAGCCTTTTTGATTTCTTTCTAAAATTTATTTCTAGTTTTATACCTTTGTGATCTGAGAAGTTGGTTGGTAGGATTTCAATATTTTTGAATTTACTGAGGTTCTTTTTGTGGCCTAGTATGTGGTCTATTCTGGAAAATGTTCCATGTGCACTTGAGAAGAATGTGTATCCTGCTGCTTTTGGGTGCAGAGTTCTTTAGATATCTGTTAGGTCCATCTGTTCTAGTCTGTTGTTCAGTGCCTCTGTGTCTTTACTTATCCTCTGCCTGGTTGATCTATCCTTTGGAGTGAGTAGTGTGTTAAATTCTCCTAAAATAAGTGCATTGCTTTCTATTTCCTCCT
The DNA here is from genome assembly GCA_029783875.1 of Phataginus tricuspis. Classification (NCBI taxonomy): domain Eukaryota; kingdom Metazoa; phylum Chordata; class Mammalia; order Pholidota; family Manidae; genus Phataginus; species Phataginus tricuspis. The sequence goes on along the minus strand of JAQQAC010008719.1, from coordinate 22,057,129 downwards.
TCAATTCCGTTAGTATTTGTTTCACATATGCTGATGCTCCTGTGTTGGGGGCATATATCTTTATAATGGTTATATCTGTTTGTTGGACTCACCCCTTTATCATTATGTAATGTCCTTCTTTATCTCTTGCTACTTTCTTCGTTTTGAAGTGTATTTTGTCTGATACAAGTACTGCAACACCTGCTTTTTTCTCTTTGTTGTTTGCATGAAATATCTTTTTCCATCCCTTCACTTTTAGTCTGTGTATATCTTTGGGTTTGAGGTGAGTCTCTTGTAAGCAGCATATAGATGGGTCTTGCTTTTTTATCCACTCTGTTACTCTGTGTCTTTTGATTGGTGCATTCAGTCCGTTTACATTTAGGGTGATTATTGATAGATATGTACTTATTGCCATTGCTGGCTTTAGATTCGTGGTTACCAAAGGTTCTAGGGTTTCGTCTTTACTATCTAAGAATCTAACTTATCTTTCTTGTTAAGTTATTGTGAACGCCATCTGAGGTTTCTTTATCTCTCCCTTCCTATTCTTCCTCCTCCTTTCTTTATATATTTGGTGTTTTATTCTTTGCCTTTAGTTAGTATTTGTATGGTCTTCTTTCTTTGCTATGATTTTATTTTCTCTGGTGACATCTTTTTAGCCTTAGGGGTGTTTCCCTCTAGAGCAGTCCGTTTAAGATATCCTGTAGTGGTGGTTTATGAGAGGCAAACTCTCCCAACTTTCATTTGTCTTGAAATTGTTTAATCCCTCCATCATAGTTAAATGATAACGGTGCTGGATACAATATTCTTGGTTCGAGGCCCTTCTGATTCATTAAGTTAAATATATCATGCCATTCTCTTCTGGCCTGTAAGGTTTCTGTTGAGAAGTCTGATGACAGTCTGATGGGTTTTCCTTTGTAGGTGATCTTTTTTTCTCTCTCTAGCTGCCTTTAATACTCTGTCTTTATCTTTGATCTTTGCCATCTTAATTATTATGTTTCTTGGTGTTGTCTTCTTTGGGTCCCTTGTGTTGGGATATCCATGTGCTTCCGTGGGACTCAAGACTATTTCCTTCCCCAGCGTGGGAAAGTTTTCAGCAATTATTTCTTCAAAGACACTTTCTACCCCTTTTTCTCCCCTTCCTCTGGTACTCCTATAATGCGAATATTGCTCCGTTTGGATTGGTCACACATTTCTCTTAATATTCTTTCATTCTTAGAGATCCTTTTATCTCTCTCTGCCTCAGCCTCTTTGTATTCCTGTTCTCTGTTTTGTATTTTATTGATAGTCTCTTGTACCTCATCCAGTCTGCTGTTGAGCCCGTCGATGGCTTGTCTCATTTCTGCATAGTCTTTCCTCATTTCTTTCCTCAGCTCTTGCACATTTTTCTGTAGATCCGTCTGCATGGCTATGACTTTTATTCTGAATTCTTTTTCAGGAAGACTGTGCATGTCCATTCCTTCAGGGTCTCTCTCAGGGGTTGTGTGGGTTTGGAGTTTTGTCTGTACCATATTTTCTGTCTTTTCATGGCTATAGAATTGGTTGCTGGTAGTTGTCACGTATGTCAGCTGGGCTCTTTATGACTTTAAAAAGGAAGAGAAGAAAGAAGAGAAAAGAAAAAAAAATACTAACAATAAAAAAAAGAGAGAGAAAGAAAGGAAAGAAAAAGCAGCAACACCTAAAAAAAAACGCCCACCAGGAGTGGTTTCTGTGTGAATGCTGTAAGTGGCGCTGTTGCTCCACTATTCCAGAGCCGTGGTCACGCCGCTCAGCAAGGCCCTTTAAAGTTGTGGCCGGGGTGAGAATGAATGAGAGGCTGTTGAGCTCTGTGGGAGTCCTAAATATGACTACCCTTTCCCAGTCGTCCGCTGAGGGGTCCAAAGCTCCCCAGGACTCCCAGCCTGCTGGGCTGAGTGTGCCAGGGCTATGCGGTCCTCCGCTGGGCTACTGTCTCTTTAAGACCGGGGAGAAAAAAAAAGCACGTGCTTTTCTTCTTTTTTTTTTTCTTCTCTTTTCTCCTTCCCTGAGCCAGCTGCGAGCAACCAGGCGTGTGCCTGCTGAGACCCTGCGCCTTCTGTCTCTCCAATCTCTGCTACACCGTGCTGTGTGTGTCCGTGCTCCCTGCGCAGATTGCCGGGGCTGGTTATCACTTGGGCCTGCACTTCCACTCCCTCCCGGCTCTGAATCCTCTCCTCCCGCCGGTGCGCTGGGTTGGGGGAGTGCTCGGGTCCTGCCGGGTAGCGGCTCCGTTTCTTATCCACCTTGCCAGCTGCCAAGTCCTCTCAGGTGTAGCTGACCGCCAGTGCGCTGCCCCGCTGGATGCCGAGTCCTCTCTGGTGTGGCTGCTCGCCGGTGCGCCGCCTCGCCAGCTGCCGAGTCCTCTCCGGTGTGGCTGCCCGCCGGTGCGCCGCCTCACCGGCTGCCGAGTCCTCTCAGGTGTGGCTGCACGATGTGCACTTTCTTGTGTGTTCTGGTCTCTCTTTTAGGGATAGTTGTATTTGCTGTGTTTCCGTAGATAAATATAATTTTGGGAGGAAAATTCTGCCGCTCCGTTCACGCTGCCATCTTCCCAGAAGTCCTATTATGTGTTTTTAATATCTTATACTAAGTTTTACTTATATTACATCCAAGTGAAGTAAGAATAAAATGTAATTTATAAACTTACGTACATTCTCATGAAAAATTTAAATTTACTTAATTAAAGGGGAGTTTGAGTTTTGAAGAAAATTAATTACCAAGTAATTCTTCTATTCGCTAAGTCAGCAATTACTAATTATTAACTTAAGAAGTATTATTTTAAGGATTTCAAAATATAGGTCAACAATCCCTTATCAGAACATCTGAAATTCCAAAAGTTTGAAAACTTAAAGTCTTATATACAATTCACCTGAGGACAACCTAACCTGAACTGATATGATGCTATTAATATCCATATTTATCCTACTTAGTGTGAATATTTGCTGAAAATTACTCTTTGATTAAAAGAGTCCCCTGGACTCTAGAGATATATTAAAGTAATAGGTAGCATATGTACCATATTACTTCTCAAAGGCTTGAAAAGTCTGAACACTGAAATACGACTAACCTTAAGTGTTTTGATGATGGACTGTGTATCTGATAATTCTAAAACCATTACAAATATTTTCTCACATTCCATATGTTACCTTTTCACTTTGTTGGTAGTTTCCTTTACTGTGCAGAGACCTTTTAATTTATGTTGTCCCATTTGTCTACTATTGCTTTTGTTGGTGTGCTTTGGTGTTATATTTAGGAAATCACTGCCTAGACCAGTGTCATGAAGCTTTTCCCCTAAGGTTTTTTCTAGGAGTTTTATAGATTCAGATATCTTAAAATCTTTAAACCGTATTATCTGATAAGAGGTTAATATATAAAACATACAGTGAACTTAGAATTCAACAGCAAAAAACCCCAAATAACCAGATTAAAAAATGGGTCTGGGACTTGAATAGACACTTCTCTAAAGAAGGCACAGAATGGTCAACAGGTATATGAAATGATGCTCAACATCAGTAATACAAATCAAAACCACAATGAAAATGTCACCTCACACCTCTTGGGATGGCTATTATCAAAATAACAAAAGTGCTGGCAAGGATATGGAGAAATTGGAGCCCTTGTACACTGTTGGTGGAAACATAAAATGGCACAGCTCTATGGAAAACATAATGGAGCTTCCTAAAAATTAAAAATAGGACTACCATATAATCCAAAAATATCACTTCTGGGTATACTTCCTAAGGAAATGAAATCAGTATCTTGAAGAGATACCCGAAATCCCATGTTCTTTGCAGTACAATTCACAATAGCCAAGATAGGGAAATGTATTTAAGTGTCCATCAATGAATGAATGGAAAAAGTGGTATATACATACAACAAATATGATTCAGCCTTAAAAAAGGAAGGAAATCCTGCCATATAGAATGATATGGAAAAATCTGGGGGGACACAATGCTAGGTAAAACAAGCCAATCACAGAAAGACAAATACTGCATGATTCCACTTATCTGAAGTATCTAAACTAGTCAAACTCATAGAAACAGAGTAGAATGGTGGTTGCCAGGAGCTGGGGGAAGAGAGAAATGGGGGTTTACTGTTCAATGGGGATAAAATTTCAGTTATACAAGATAAATAAATTCTAGAGATCTGCTGTACAACAATGTACTTATAGTGAACAGTACTGCATTGTGCACTTCAAAATTTGTTAAGATGGCAGATTGCAAGTGTCCTCACCACACTGAAAAAAAATTAAAGATTTCTAATTCTTTCATCCCTCATTTACCACTAAAAAGCAATTCTGATATTTGTCTATCTCTCCTTGTGCTTTTATATTCTAAAACAGTTATTTAAATAAAAATATTACTCTCACATCAGGTTCATTTTAATAAAGATCATTTTTTTAACATAACTTTAAAATATTCACAAAAAAGCTTAAAATATTAAACAAGGTATTTAACAGTGATCTGACTGTATTAGGCAATGTAACCTAACATTTACAACATATTTAGACTGCATCTTATGCTAAAAGATATTTAAATTTGAAGACTTTTAAATTACAGCATATTAAGTGCAAAGTTAGATAACTTCTATACTGAAAATTTAAATTAAAATATAAAGAAGGTTATATGAATTTGCAACATACTATTTGGTTCTTTGACCTGAAAGCAAAGGCTTTAAAATCATGCAAAAATAAAGCCATAAACATAGGAGCACTTACTTAGGAGTAGAAGGACCCCTTGGCCATGTTCCATCTTCATTTTTCTGTTCTATCACTAACACCTGCAAATATGACACAATAAGATGTTTTTTTTTTCCCCTTAACTCTGAAATTAAAATAGCTCTAGAAGATCAGCTGAGTACACTGAAGTAACTGTATGATTATTTAAAGGACACAGTACACAAAGTGGGGAGGTATTCACATTTTGATTCCAAAGCTGGAAAAGGAGACAAAAAGACTTCAAATATAAAAAGTCAGTAACGATAGTCAGAAGAAAAGAAGGTAATCATTGGTTACCTTGTGATTTTAAGTATAGGAAACTTGTAATCAAAAAATGTAAATTTTTGGAGTTCAGGAATATACTTTCTTTTCTATTTGCAGCTTGTAACATAGCACTGGGCAAAAACAAATGCTCAATAAATGGTGATGGTTTTTGTTAAACATAGTGATGTATGACCTTAGCTACTCTTATGCAAAACCCGCGGAACACTGACACAGATAATTCCAAATTACAGATTATACATGATTTATTTAGGACTTTGAAAGTTGTCTTTATTTACATTATCACTATGTAAATTATAGAATCTTTTAATATATATAAATGGGAGAGCCACATTTGTGAGAATCAGACAAGTTCCCTACTGTGACTTGGTTAAGACAAACAGAAATCACCTCTAATAAATGAAAAGATAGAATTATGCTTTATCCTAAAACATCCCATAATTCTTCCTCAAACAAAAATTACCTCTAATAAATGCTAAGATAGAATTATGCTTTATTCTGAAATATCCCAGAATCCTTCCTCATACCTTCTAGTCTAAAAAGAAGGTTTCCTTCAGTTTTTGCTATGGGTGAATCTATGCAAAGAAGAAAAGCAAAGAATAAAAACTAAGCAAAAATAATTTAAGTTGGCAAAAGAAAAATGTGATAATCTCAATAAAAAATTAGTATCTACAGTTCCATGGGAAAACTATAATACAGAAAACAAACCATGAAGTAAATTGAACACATTTACAAATTTGAATATATACTAAGTACTCAGTTTCATTTCCTCTTTTCCTTAAAGGTGCAATTTTGTAACCTACTGTACATACTCTTGGTAACAAACTTTTGTGGACTATGTTTCAGGCCATTTATAAATTGGCATTTGGATCCTAACCATGTAAAATGTGAGCCTGCTTCAGTGCACATGTAACAAACAATAAAACACTGATAAAAATAATTCATGGAGCCACGTTGTTGAAAGAATACACTAGGCAAAATATTAAAGTTGTCTTTACAAAAAATCAGTATTTCCTACATTCAAAAAACACATATGATGTATATGAAGCATATAAATAAGTGCACAGTGTAGCTACCATCCTGATCCTTAATCATATTCTTCTACCAACCATAGACAGTTAACCATCATCCTCAATTTTCTGATATCATTGCAATACAGTCATACATCTATGTATCTTTACAGATTTATAAAACCGAATTTAACGATTTTAAACTCCTAAAGAGTTTTCCTTTCTGCAACTTATAACTATGTAGACATCTATAAACTATACATATATATGTATGTGTGTATACACATATTTATATACACATAAACTAAATATATAAATAAGTACATATATATAAACTTAATAGTCACTCAGAGGATTTTAATCAGTTATAAAACAGAAGATTTTTAGCTATAGAAAATTTCAAAGTTATGCATTTAATATCATTGTTTATGGTTTGTTTTTTAGAGGATGGTCCCAAAACCGAAGTAAGAATCAAGCCAATATTTAAAGTTTAAGCATAACATTTTAATTCCTAACAGTATTTGTACTTAAAATTCCATGCTTTTACAATCACAGATACTAATGTGGAAGGCCATCAGAAATGTTAAAATTCACTCCTTTAATAAAAAATATTATCTGAACAAAATTTTGCTTTTAGAAAGGTTTTAAAATTTAATTAAATTTGAACACACATACACATACATATATACACACGGGTGCAAGTGAGAGAGATAAAGACCACCTATTTGGGGAAGCAAACTCTTCAATAATATTATCTTTGTTTCACTTTCTAACAAGGATACTTTCAGTTTCAGTAAATTTTTTTTTAAAAGCCCAGGATAGTGTTTAGTTCATTTATCATCACTCAGAAGATAACTGTTACAAAATCTGGACAATTTAATGAATTTTCCTTGAAACATTCCTATTTCAAAAGATCAAATGTCCTTAAGGATATTTAATCTTATGAAAAAAATTTATTGTTATCTGTAATCTGATTAACGCATTCCTATCAAGAACAAAAAATTATGTAAGTTTTCTAAGCCCCTGTTTTCTCATATACCTGATGCATAGAATAATAGCCATTACACAGGATCAGTCACTAAAAAGAGTTAAAGAAGTATTTATAAATTTTCAAACTGCTCTCCTGGAGCTACCTCATGGCCTAATAGAACTAAGGGGAGAGGCGTATGTGTATTGGAAGACAGAAAGAGGGAGCTGGCTGGCTAGGGAGGGGAATACTGATTAACCAAGTAGAGTTCCAAGTTCTATACTCCAGCTCCAATCAGGTAACTCCGCATCTAATTATAATACATATTAGATTTTGTAAGATTTCACTTAAAATATAATGGCTAAATTAAGTCTGAAAATCCCTGTTTTTACAGCCTAGTACAATACCTGACATATAGTAAGTACTTCCTAAAAATTAATTTCCCTGTCTTTCTGAAAATTTAACAACTCATATATCATTGATGTCAATAGCAGTTTTACTTCCACATATTGGAGCACTAGGTTCTTTGTTAGGTACTAAATATAAAACCAAAAATGGACACAAAGTCCAACCAAAACAAGGACCTCATAGTCTAGCTGGGGAGCTCAATATATAAATAACTAAAGTACATTAATGAATGATATAAAAGACATATACTTAAATCATTATGGAAGTTAAGGGAGCAATTTTTTTTCTCCAACATAGAAATAGAAAAATCCTATACTTCAAGTAGATATCGAGAAAGGCTGAACAGATGACGTAACATCTGATTTGGAATTTTAAGGATGAATAACCAGATCTGGTTGAACTACATGATAGGATAGAATGACAAATTTGAATATTTTGATGTTTAAAAGGATTTTTTGCTGGATGGAAGCAGACATTGGGAAGAAGGGTACAACAGGCAGATGAAACAATGTATATGAAAGCACAGTAGTATGGAATAGTATAGTATGTTTAGGCAACTATAAGCAGTTCAGTTTGGTATTGTTAGAGTGTGTATCACAGGCAAGGATAATCAAAAGATGCTGGAGTACTAGGCAAGAGGTCAAATTCTGACTTGCATGCTATGTTAGGGTGACTAGACTTTATTCTATAATTGTTAAGGAACCATGAAGCATTTATGAAAAGGAAGTAATTTTAGAAAGAGTATTCTGACAGAAATAAGGAAGACTGGGAGTGGACATGCAAAAGACTGGAGCAGAGGGATCTGTTAAGAGACTACTGAAAGGTAAAGGCTGGGAATGGAATAGAGAGAGATTAAGAAATATCTAGAAGGCAGAATCAGTAGGACTTGCTGATGTGTCTAAACATATTTATTTCTCAACACATTCATTTCTTTGGATTATATCATAAAGAAAGACACCTTCTGTAGGGGTTTGCAAACTTCAATTCACTTAGCTCACTGACCCTTTTTGTAAATAAAGTTTGTTGCTTATGTATCATCTTATGGCTACTTTTGTACTACTCAAGGGCAGAGTTGTAGTTGTGACAGAGACCATATGAACTGCTGATCCAAAAATATTTACTATTTTATCCTTTACAGAAAGTCTGCTGTCTCTTCTTACTGTTTTCTTGATGGAAATAATTTCTTTTTAAAAACTAAGTTATAGTCAAGCTTAAGGAAAGCAGCAGAAGTTATAGCTAGTGAGCAGCAGGGATAGGGAAGAGTAGAGTTAGAAAGAGGAAGCCAGATACAGCTGAAACCATTAGAGATTGTCGGGATAGTCTTGTGACTCCAAAAAGCTCCACGTATGCTTACAATAAACAGTGCTGCTAAACAATACCTGTCCTTGGTATAAACCAGCATCCTGAATGGTGCTGTCTGGTTTATTCAGTGGTTCAAATGTATTACTCATGTATTTGTTCCACAATCTGGTCTCCTTTTCATCTGGAATATTGAAGATTTTTCTTATTTCCTTTTCAATTGTATCTAGATTTAAGGAGGAAAGATACGTAAATATAGTATTTTAAAATATACCACACAGAGCTAAGTGCTCACCAGCATAAAAATCCTAAATTTAAAATACTGCTATAAGAGCAAGAATAAATAAACAAATATGTTCGAAATACATAAAAACAATAAAGAAGGTCAAGACCAGGTGTGCTTTTTAAGACAAAATGGTAATTTTAACTCTGACATAGATTACTCTGGGAAGTTAAGACCTCAACAGATAAAAGAGTTTAATCATGTAACACTAAAGTATACTTTATGTTATACAAGATGAACTTCAACTTTTTACACATTATAAAATCAATGTATTTTCTGAATACATGTTGGAGTTAGGAATTAAAAAGTGACTTACATATTACAGATGCAAAATGTTTTTAAATTTTAGCAGAACAAATTTAAGCATAATTTAAAGTAAACTGAATATAATTTATAGCTTGAATAGCTAACTAAAATTTATAAACAGACTATATGGACAAAAAGAAAAGGAAAAGACCTTCTTTGAAGGGATATCTGAATTGCCCTAAATTTCTTGTTTTCAAGGTAAAACCACATATTTTCCTTATTTCTAAATCAATTATCTGAGCGGAAGAAGTCTTCTTTAACTACAGCAGCTTAACCTGCTATAAAGTAAGATACAAGAGTATCTACATATTTGAGAGTACAGATATAGTTAGGTTTCAGTACCATATAGTTAAATGAATATTTAAAACTTTTAAACATTAGAAAGAGATACTAGAAAATACTATTAAATCTACTTAATTAATAACTTGCTTAACTTAGATTTAAGAAAACTAATTAAAATATTTTATGACATAAGAAGAGATAAAATAATCCCTAATTTTAGAATACTTGGTTAGTTTTGGGAAAAAATATTTGTAAAATACAAAACCTAATAATATATGTTATCTGAAGAAATATAAAAATCCATACCTATCCTATATAATTAAATTTAGTCCAGTAATACTGTTTATGTTTTACTTAGCTATTGTTCTTTAACAGTCTTGTAGTCAACGAGATTTTGATTAAGGCATGAAATTAGTAAACTTGCAGTGTATCTCAAAACTTAAAGCAAATTAATCAGAATATTTAATTACATAAAATAATTATACTGACTTTATATTTTGATGGAATTTTTCTTTGTTTTTTTTTAATGTAAAGGTATACAGAAAAATGCACAAGTCATTAGTATATCATGATAAACTTCCAAAGTGGACACACCCACATAACCAGCACCCAGATCAAGAAACAGAACATTCCCTAGGAAGGCGGGTAGAAGCAGCAGCTGAGGATGGAGGTCACTGTAGTCTTCCTATAGAAATGAATACTTTAGTCTTGAGTGCAGAAATAATTCTTGCTCATTGCAAAAATTCAGAAAATACGAATAAAATGTCTACCTAGAGATAACCAATGTTATTCTGATATTTCTTTTTCCAGACATGTCTGTGATGATCACACAGACATTTATATACCTAACAGTTGACCCTTGAACAACTCAGGGGTTAGAGGTACTGAATCCCACACCTGTCCCATGCAGCTGAAAATCCATGTGCGACTTTTGATTCCCCAAAAACATAACTAATAGCCTACTGTTGCTACTGTTGACCAGAAGCCTTACCAATAACCTACCTAGCTGATAACACAGATTTTGTAGGTTATATGTATTATATACTGTATTCTTTCACCATAGCTACAGAAAATTTTTCAGATTGCCGCAAATCTCCAAAAACGTTTCCAATATGTTAATTGAAAAAATCCACATATATGTCGACCCATGCAGTTCAAACCTATGATGTTCAAGGGTCAACTATATATACAAACACACAGTCCCTCTTGAGTTTTGTAATCTATTCACATGCAGGGGAAGAACATCATAGGCAAAAGAAAGAGTAATGCAAACGACCTGAGGTGGGAATGTATATGGCGTGTTTTAGAAGAGCACGGTGCACCAATGTGACTGAAGTGGAATGAGCAGGATGGAAATGAGACCATAAAGGTACTCATGCAGGATCATATAGAATACTGTGAGTGAAAATTTTCTACTTTATCTGAGTAAGAAGAGAAGCAATTGAGGAGTTTTCAACAAAAAAGTGGCATGAGCTGCTTGACATTTTAAAGTTCACTTTTGCTGCAAGTGAAGAACAAACTGCAGGACATCAAGAGTGGGAGCCTAAGCAACTGCAGCAAGCCAACACAAAATGGCAGCAGCGGAAGCAATGTTGAGTGGTCACACTAAGAATAGATTCTGAAGGAACTGCTTAGAAGATATGCTGCTATACATGCAGCATGAGAAATAAAAAGAGAATCAGAATGATATCAAGGTGTTTGGCCTGAGCAACTGGAAGAATGCAAATGATGATTACTTAGATGGGGAAGAACAGGGTAGTAGGTTTTGGGGGAAAGGAAGAGGGTTTAGTTTCATACACGTTATATCTTGAGATTCTTATAGATACAAGTGAAGATACGGAGTGGCTGAAACTGGAATTAAGCAAGAGTTCTGGATAGGTGATATAAATTCATAAGATACCAATATGCAGAAAGTACTTAAATCCAGGAGACTAGAGGAAATCACCAAGGAAAAGAGAGGGCTCAATGTGGAGACACTGATGTTTTAAGATAAGCAGTATGAAGAGGCTCTTAGAAAGGACTCTGAGACTATGTAGCCAGGGAGAACCTGTGCCCTGGAAGCCATGTGAAGACAAAGTATTTCTAGACGGAAAAGTGAATAAGTATATTAATTTTTGCTGGCTGGTTAAAAAAATGGAAGACTCTGAAACTGCCAATGTACAAGTGATGAAACTATCATAGAAGCAGTGTCAAGGGAGTGGTAGACTAGAATGTCTGATGCAATGGGCTCGAGAATGGGAGTAGAGGAAGTGGTAAGCCAGAAAGCAGGACGCTCAAATTGAGATATGGTAAGTGCATTTACAGATGACAGTCTAGGGTGTAACTACGGGAACTGGGGGCTGAGGCTGGGGTGCAGAACAAGATCTCTGGGGTTGAAAATGTCAAGATGTTGAAAGCATGTGTCTGTTTCTCCATATATTAATCCAATTCTATTAGGCAGTTTATGAAAAGCATGGAGAGGTAGAAAAATATTAATACAGATAACAGAAATAAAACTGTTGTGACAAACACTTCTAGTAGGAAGATTTAATAAGAAAGTTAAGCATTTTTATTAATAAATTTTATAAACATAAAGCATTTTCAACAAGTTTTACACCAAAAATTATTTTTTCAGTGTATCTTTAAAGAAAAAATAAGACCAAATTTTATCTTCCCTATTGGAACATATCCATTATTCAAATATACCAATGTAAGAAGAAAAATATTCAAAGGCACTGTATTTTGGCTCTGAATGTGGTAAATTATTTATATCTTGTCCATGGCTACTACCATTTTTATTATAAATCAATATAGGTAGTACTAGCTGAAAATGGGACATTTTATTAATTTGGTAAAAACAGAAAACAGGTACCTATATTTATTAATGTTATTTATATAATTTATAAGGCTGTATTTCAGTACATTGCTATTTTGATAATTTTTAACTAAGGTTTTTAAAAAGACCACAAGGGAAAAATATACATCCCATATTTCTTATTAGCCAAATTCTTAGTTTCAAAACTCACTTAGTTTCAAAAAACAAAATCAGCCCAATTAACATTTGCAGATTCTGTAAGGCAGCAACTAAGATATAAAACTCTGGGATAAGAGCTCTGGTAAGGAGTTGAAACACTGGCTCTATCAGTTGGTACCAGGGTGAATTTAGGTAGGTTACTAAGCCTGGGCCTCATTCATAAGATGAGGATACAGTGTTGTTGAGGTTTAAATGAGACATTTCCTGTAAATACCTAAAACATAGTAAATATTCAATAACTGCTACCTACCATGAAAACAGTAACAATGAAGTCTATAAAATTACTGATTTGATTAAATTTTTGCAAAATTATTTACTTAGCAAACTTGCTGTAATATAACTTTCCAGCTTTTAAAACTAAGACCCACAGTAAGAAATTGGCGCCCAGGACATACATATGCATATTGGTATTTTCTATTCTGATATTTCCATTCCATTCTCTTTACTCACAAAACTGTTCGACAACCAAAGTATAGACAAGTTTGAAAAATAGTAATAGGCCTGATATGTGATCCATTAGACAATTAGCCATGCAAAAATTTCATTCATATACAATATTAAGACATATGTCCAGTGTATGAGGTATTTTAAAGTATTAGTAAATTTAAACGATGTTGACTAAAAATCTATGCAAATCACAAACCTTTTGAAGCAGATTCTTTATAAATTATATATACCCTTAACAAATTTTTAGTACTTAATGTGAGAACTTCATAATGCTTGTTTTGAGTTCAGAAATTAAAATAGTTGCTGATCTTCACATGAGTTTTATTCTGTGAAGTAATGTTCTAAAATAAATTCCTGATTATTTCATATTTATATATAATTTTCCTATAGAAATGAAGAAGAAAATATCAAACTTTAAAAATGACTAGAAAATATTATCTGTATCAAGTGTTTTAAGAGGTAACTTCTCATATTCCAACTGGCTAAACATCTGAGATTAGTCTCTGACTTAAATTTAACAGACTATTCTTGCTCAACAGATCTACAGATTCTTTTTGCATATTTTAATACAATGATTAATGTAACTTTACATATTGAAAACTTTCAGTATTTAGTATATAGAAATGTTTTATTTTCATGGATATGTTCCATAAATCTAGAAATTCAAGTTAAGTAATTTATCAATTAATATAGTAACATTTATATATGGAATTCCTAACATTTTAACCATTCCTTTCAGAAAGATGACTGAATGAGTTTACTGAAAATGCATCTCAAGCTTATAAATCTTCTAGCTAAATAAAAAGGAAAAATAAAAAAATTATACATAATATTTTATAGGCAAAAAAATGAGAATTAACCAAGTACTGGGTATTGAAATGAATAATTGTACTCTCATGAAAAATATAGGTTAAACATATTTTCTGCTATGAAATGGTAAGTGATAAAAGCCAAATATATTTATGAAATTCAGAAATACTTTTAATCAAAGTATACTTAATGATTGGTTCCAACAAGGAAAGCTATATGGTGCTTTAATTAATAAATTTGCTAATCTCTCTGTTCTTGCTGAGGAGTTCAGTGTTAAGCATTATGTCCTCCTCAACTGTTTGTTTAAATTTTCCAACAAGATCAGTATTACTATTAGTTTTGTTTTCTAATAATTTTATTTGAAAATAACTACCTTTTATAATTTTTACTTTGAGTTGTGTTTCATCAAAAAGTACTGTAATTTTGTTTCTAAATTCATATTCATTTATTTAAAAAACATTTTATTCAATACATTCTTGATCTGAAGTTAAAAAGGTGGCTTTTAAATAGAATGAAAAAATATGATACATCTTAACATAGATTTAAATAAATATATAGAGGGAGCTAGGTAATACTTATACTTGAGACTATAATTCCCTAACTTATTCATTATAAAAAAAAATCAATACATTTGATAATGCTAAGCCTACTGCCTTACTTAAGTAGCTAATTTATTGTATTTAAAATGAATAAACTGAGAGAATAAAATAAAACTGAGAGAAAAAAGGAAACAATTGTCATTTTCCATGCTGAGAAGGGGAAACATTATTAATATGGATATATATATTACCTGACAAAGTTTTATTTAATTAAATTTTTGTTTAAAGTTGTTTTAATTTATTTGAGGTTACAAACATGATATACATTTTTCAAAATGCTAAATTAAAACAACTTTGATATTTTTTTAAAAAGGAAAATGGCACTAAAATATTAAACTTATCGAATAATGTAAAGTAGACCTAGAAACAACAAATAATTCAACTTTAAGCTAAGACACACTGCATCAAGCTTGGAAATCTGTAATGTTTAAGTATAAACTCTTAAAATGGTTATTATCCTAGTAGTGTGTCACAACAAATAAAATTACAACTGAATTTCTAGTAGCAAGAGTTAAAGAGACAGGATCTTGCATTACCTATTGTGTCAGCTTTGCTAAATCTTCGGGTTACAACATTATTCATGTTTCCATTTTCACAGAGCTTCAGTTCCGTGAGGTATACTTCCACTTTGCAGTGCTTTACAAACATACCCTGTTCAACCACCTAAAAAACAAACAAATCAGTGTCAGCTTTAGCTCAATGTATTTCACTGCCTCTAATAAAAACACATTTCTCTACAGCTTACAAAACAACTGCACATCTCCAATGAGAGACAGTAACTATAAAACCTGTCAATTTAAAATAAAAGATACTGGACAATTAAAAAAGCAAGAAACATTTCTGGAAATTTTAATATCTAACAGAAAATGAAATATCATGACATTAACAAGCACTTTGAAAAGGCACTCAGATCTATGAAGATACGTTGATATACCATTAAAAATACATTCAGTATTTATGGGGAGAAAACTTACCCAAAATGTAATTACAGCTCTACTTAAAAATCCAGACATACTTCTAGCTTTTAGTACTTGATCTAAAGCAGAAAACCTTTAACAATTGTAAGTTACATATAATTGCAGTTAGCCACACCTATAACATCATTCTATGTTGTTAAATAGATAAATTGTATGTTGTAAAATAAATCTTTTAAAATAACTCCAAATTACTGCTGCCAAATATTCAGCTATGCCCTGTAACTGATATGTTAGTTTTCCATTCTAAGATGACTTTGTTTGACCTTTAAATACACTTAGTAATTCTATGCAACAAACGGAAGAAAAAAAAAGCTGATAAACATGCAAGCAATAAAGCAGAAAAAAAGAAAATATGTATATTATTAGGGTCACCTTTTTAATATGTATATTTCCTTTTGATCTTCTAAAGGTTAACTGTAGGATTTCAGTCATGAATACTGTTTCTGAAAATAGTAATAGGCCTGATATGTGATACATTAGACAAATATGGAAAGGGAGGCTCCAAATGACTGTTGTACTCACAAGCTTAGCATCAATTACAGGACTTACAAATTTGTCTTTCAATTGCCAGGAAATTTGTTTTAGCTCAAAAAAATTCAAATGTAGTTTAGTACTTAATGCTGATCCCAACACTAATTTGTATGATACTTTGTCATTTATTCTCCTAATTATATGTGCTACATTCACATTTCTAAAACAGGTTAACTACCTATACCTCTCCTTGTAATTCATTTTAAAACTAATATCTAAATTGTCTAACTCTTAACTAATGAAATGTGTTTTAAATCTCTTACACTTATTTATTTTGAGGTTAAGAATGTAGCAAAAATATATATAAAATTTAGAGATTACTTGTAGTTATATTTAAGAAGAAAAACTAGGAATCAAAATTCCTATTAATTAGATATTTTTGCTCTGCGACTCAGTATCTGAGTAAGAATCCCGAAGTAATATTATATTAAGGTAGCTACTAATCATTAAGGTTTCTAAAATTGATGTACCTACAGGTCTCACATTTGTGAGGAAAATAATGGTATAACCAACAACAGAGCAGGTACCTGGATAAAGAAACAGGCTAAAATAACAAAAAATTTTTAAATCCCTAATTATGATTTATATTGAGTTATCTATATTTTAAATAAGCATAATTTTCTAAAAATGAGAATTTGTCCTGAAAAGAACGTGGTAACTTATTAGAAAGTCATTGTAAACCATGAAAACAAAACATCAAGAGTATCTGAAAATCCACACTTTATTGGGATTCAGAATTTTTCTCATTTTTTTCCTTCTTTCCAACAATATTTTATACTGCTAAAGCCCTCAATCATCACTACTCAGAAAACAACTACTATGTTTACAAGATATTTTACTACTTCCAAAAGTTGTGTATTAAAAAAGTCATTCTTTTAAAGAAAATGATTTTGCCCTCCAACTATTCTTATTTGAAAAGACCATACTATATGAATGAATAAAACTTGAATACAATAGCACCATAGCATACTTATGTATTGTGTTGTTATGGTTCTATGTAGATTACTTGTTTACATAACATCTCCTTTATATTTGTTTATATAGTCTCCAACCTTCATTAAAAATGTGCTAAAAACAACCATTTAAAATGGCTTGAAGATTGTGTACAGGAAGAAATAGACAAAATGGTATACTTACTTGACAGTTGCCTATTATAACCATTAAAATACACATTTGAATTAAGACTGGTAGGTGAAGAGTCAGAAATAATAGTTATGTTTCAGAATTAGGTGAGTTAAAATGTTTTTTTCTAGGTGAATTATAATGTTGTCATATTATAAATAAGGAGCAAGCACAAGATGAAATCTGATTCCTTGTCCTAAATTTAAGAATTATAGCTACATAACAGTATTTCCACTAAATTATAGCCACAGTAAAGGTAAGTTTCTACAAAGCTCGTGAGGGAAATACAAGTTTATGTTGAATTAAAATAAGCATAATTTCTTTTTGTTCATCTTGCTATGAACATTAGAGAGCATTTTGTTCAAAGCCATAAAACATATTTGATAAACCTAATGTAGTCTACTTTTTATATTGGTGTATGAAAGTATCATAGACATTTTATTTCGTTTCAAGTGTCTACTTTTTCTCTTTTGGAAACGAATTCATTTCTAAAAAAACCTGGTACTCTAAAGCAATTTGACAACACTGGGCTTAATGGACACATTAACCATTTTTGAGGAATTTTGCAGCACTTACTGAGCACCTTTACTTAGTGCCAGGAATACACAGGTGAATTGGACCTCATCCCTGAAGTCAGAGAGAGAACACCTAGTGATAAAGAGATAAGTCAAGAAGTGTAACACAATTAGGAAATCCCAGGTATAAATGTGTAATAAACAAACCATACATTGTGAAATTCCATCCACAAATATTTCAGGACCCATTTCTTCAAAAACAAGGACTCAAACAGAACCATAACATTATCTCACCTAAAAATTTTAAATTAATCCCTTAATATCAAATATTCAGTCAATATTCAGATTGTTCTTGCTGTCTCATTTTTAGTATGTTTCTAACAGGATCCAAATAAAACCCATATATTGCAATTGGCTGTTTCTTAGGTGCTTTTAACTGAAAAGTTCACCATTAATTTTTTACTTTTAGTTTTTAGTAATACTACTTCATAGATGGTCATATATTCTAAAGAAGATGCAAATAATATTATCTTTATTAATTAACCAGTACCTAGATCAGGGGTGGGCAAACAATGACCTACAGGCTAATTCTGACTCATCATCTATTTTTGTAAATAACATTTTACTGGAACACAATATTGTCCATTCATTTACAAGTCGTGTATGACTGCTTTTGCAGCAGAGATGAATAGTTCCCAGAGACCATTTTGGGCCACAAAGCTGAAAATATTTATTATCTGGCCCTTTACAGAAGAAGTTTGTAGACTAGCAGCCCCCATCCCGCCCGGCTATTAATTCATTAGGTCCTCTTTAACTCTGCTCAGTAATGTCTTGTAATTTTCAGCGTAGAGAAGTACAGTTTTTGTTAGGTTTATTCCTATGAACTTTGATTTGTTGTAAAAGTTATTTTTAAATTCAGCTTTGTAACCAATAAAGTTTTTCCATACTGAAAAGCTTGTTGAATATAGCTAACTTGCTAAACTCATTCTAATTACCACTACAATTTTTAGAATTTTCAACATATGCAATCATGTCTTCTAGAACATTACAATTCTATTTCTTCTTTTTAAATCCTATTCTTTCAGTTATTTTCGTTGTATTACTATATTAGCCAAGACCTCTAGTACAGGTCTTGCTTTGTCCCTGAATTAAGAGGGAGAGCTCTGAATATTTTACCAACTAGTATGTTTGCAGTAGGTTTCTATTCTTAATTTCCTATGAGTTTTTAAAAAAAATCAAACATGGATATTGAGTTTTATCAAATGCTTTTTCTGCCTCTATTGGGATTATTTTTCTTCTTTATTTGGCTAATAGCAAAACTGTAATAAGTGATTTTCAAAGTTAAGTCAAAATTGTGTTTGAAAAAAATCCAGCTTGGCCATTTTTTTTTTAATCGTCTTTTTCACATATTGCTGGATTTGGCTTGCTATGTTTAATGTTTTAATATTGGCTTGCTAATACTGTATAGAATTAAGCATCTATGTTCATGAGACTAGCCTCTAATTTTTCTTTTGTGGTATGTCCTTTGGGTTTTGCATCATGTGTAGCCTCACAAAATAAGTTGGGTTCCTTCTGTTCTCTGGAAGTTTGCGTAGGATTGGTATACTTCCTCCTTAAACATTTTGGTAGAATATATTGGTGAAGACTGCTGCACCTGTAGTTTTCCTGTGGGAAGGTTTTCTTTTAACAATTCAATTTCTTTAATCTTATAGGGCAATTCGTATTTTCTTTTTCTTACTGTTTCAACATTAAGTTGTATTTTTCTAGAAATGTGTCCGTCTCATTAAATTTTCAAATTATTTCAAGTTGTTAAAAAGTGTGAATACTGACTGGATATTTGATATTAAGGAATTAATTTTAATTTTTTAGGTGGGATAATGTTATTATAGTTCTGTTTGGATCTTTGTTTTTGAAGAAATGGGTCCTGAAATATTTGTGGATGGAATTTCACATGTATGATTTGTTAATTATGCATTTATACCTAGGATTTCCTAATTGTGTTACACTTCTTGACTTGTCTCTTTATCACTAGGTGTTCTCTCCCTGACTCCAGGGACCAGGTCCAATTCACCTGTGTATTCCTGGCACTAAGTAGAGGTGCTCAGTAAGTGCTGCAAAATTCCTCAAAAATAGCTAATGTGTCCATTAAGCCCAGTGTTGTCAAATTGCTTTAGAGTACCAGGTTTTTTTTAGAAATGAATTTGTTTTTTAAAAGTCTTTAGGCTTGGATATGATGTCTTTTTCATTCCCAACATAGGTCATTTGTGCTTATTCTTTTTTTTATTTCTGATCAGTCTGGCCAGGACTCATCTTTATTTTACTGATCTATTTTCACTATTCTTTACAAATCAACTTTATTCATTTAGTGTAGGTTTTTCTCTATTTTATTAATGTCTACATTATTCTTTCTTCATTAGGCTTTATTTCCTTTTCTTCTGTTAACTTCTTATGACAACAGATTTTCAAACTTTCTTTTCCAATATGTGGTATTTAAGCTATACAGTTCCTTCTAAGAATGGCTTTAGTCATTCTTTTGTGTTGTATTGTTATCACCATTCAGTTTAAAATATGCCTAGTTTTATTTTTCATTTCTTTTTTGACCCAGGAAGTACTTATAAGTATATTGTTCCATTTCTAAGTATCTGGGAGATAATCTAGTTATCTTTTTAGTGACTCCTAAATTCCAGTTGGGACAGAAAATACTGAGTAATTTCTAACATTAGAAATATATTGGAATTTGCTTGATGGCCCAGCATAAGGCCAATTTTGG
This sequence comes from Phataginus tricuspis, assembly GCA_029783875.1. NCBI lineage: Eukaryota > Metazoa > Chordata > Mammalia > Pholidota > Manidae > Phataginus > Phataginus tricuspis. The sequence goes on along the minus strand of JAQQAC010008719.1, from coordinate 22,036,797 downwards.
TAAAAATTCCACTTAAAAAGAATTTGTGTTTTGCATTGACTAAGTGCAATGCATGTCAATTAGGTCACAGTGGGTAATCACATTGTTCAAATCTGTTTCCAAGCTCACTCTAGTGGTTGTTGGCAGGCCTCAGTTCCTCTTCAGCTGTTGGCAGAGACTTCAGTTCCTGATCATGTAAGACTCTCCATAGACTGCCCATATGGCATATGGTTTCACTCAGAGTGACTGATCCGATACAGAGAGCAAAGAGCACTCCCAACTTTGAAGTACCAATATCTTTTATAAACTAATCTCAGAAGTGACATATTATCATGCAGTATTTTACTGACAGAGACCAACCCTGATGAAATGTGGGAGATTATACAAGCATGTGAGTATCAGGAGGTGGTGATCACCAGGGAGCATCTTTGAGGCTGGCTACTATAGACCACCCTCAATGAGTCATAATCCCTCCCCACAACATGCAAAATATATTTATCCCCTGAAAAAGCCCCCACAAGTCCCACTTGCCTCATCCTAGTATAGCATCAACTCAAAAGTTCTGAAACTTGTCATCTATATCTGATCCAGGTGCAGATAAGGATTCTTGGGTGTATTTCCTTAAGCATCTTGAATATAGTTACTCCTGAGCTATAGTCCGTGAACTAAGAGGTAAGTTTTCTACTTCTCACACACCCAAAGTAATAACGGTGGGGCATGCAAAAGATAATCTTTTAGATATTCCTGTTAAAAAGGGGGAAAAGAAGAGGTATGAAAGAGTCAGCAGTCCATAGACATTCTGAACTCCACCTGGGAAAACACTGAAAGTGCCTTAATAGGGCTTACTTCTGCCCTTACCTGAAGATGACTGTAACAATTGATTCTGCTTTCTGCGTCATCTTTTCCCATAAAGTTAGCACATGTTTGTCACTGAGTGAATTCGTAGTCTGATTCCTGCTTGTAATAGTCTGGGAGGTCAAAAGTCTTTCATTTTATACTGTCTCTGCAGTCGAAAATGGCAGTGGTTCTTAAAAACACTGTAGGTGGGGCTCCAGTGGATCTCACTGGAGTCTCATTCTATTGGACAAAAGTCACACCCACAAATGTCCTCTAGATAAGTCTTCTCCATCTTGTGTTTATACTGAGAAGGCTGAGATACAATGTTCTTAAGCTTCTTAGAAGCCCTGTTGTTTTTGAAGCCACATTTTGAAAGGAGTGTGAAGTAAACCCTGAAATTCTTTAAAGGGCCTTTTGTCTGAATAGGATGGTGAGGCACTACCTTTGATTTTTCTGAGGTATTAACAAAGAATTTTACAGTCACACCATTGGCTTTAGATCATGCTTTCCTAAGAATGCCTTGAGTTTGATATTTGCTCAGAAACACTTTAGTTTTAGCATTGTCTGTCATCTGGAGAGGCTAGCAATCTTCAAAACTAGCAAGTCTTAGCTCTTTTATATTTAACAGTACTTTTTTTATCTTCTTTTTCTCTCCTCACATCTGACTAAAAGAAGCACAAGAAGGAACCATGCAGTACTTTCAACACTTTGGCAGCTCATTTAATTCATTAGATATATTTTTTGTACTACTGTTGACCTGTTGCTAAACTTCCTGCTACTTTATAACATTTAAAACAAAGATTACTTTCTTTCGGGTTCCAATAATATTTTCCTCACTTTCAAGTCCTCACTGGTAGCCTCCTCCTTAAAGCTAAAATTCTACTACCAATTTACTGAAGATACTCCGTTAATACTCTTAAAATTTCTTACAGCATCTGCCTACTGCCCAGTTCCAAAGCCACAACCACATTTCAAGTTTTTGTGATGGGAGGCAAAACTTCCAGGTAGAAAAATTAGTATTAGTTATGTATTGCTGCATAATAAATTACCCCCAAACTTAAAAGCTTAACAAAGCAAATACTATTTCACATAGTCTCTAAGGGTCAAGAATCTGGAACAGCTAGCTGCGCTGTTCTGACTTGCAGTCTCTCTTGAGGTTGCTGTCAAGTTTTGGGCTGGAGCTTCAATTATCTGAAAGCTGGAATGAGCATGACTGGAGATTTCACTTCCAAGCTCACTCACATGGTTCTTATCAGGCTTCCACTCATCTGTTGGCCAGAGATCCCAGTTCCTTAACATGTGAGCCCCTCCACAGGCTGTTTGACTGTGAGTTGAATTCCTCATTTTGAGAAATTGAGAAAATAGGACGTGTGTACCCAAGATGTAAGCCAGGGTCTTTTATAACCTAATCTTTTACATTATAATTGAAATATAGTTGACATATAACACTACATTAGTTTCAAGTAGACAACATAATGATTTGATATTTTATACACTGTGAAATGATCACAACCAGTCTAGCTAATACCTATCCCCACCAACAGTTACAAATTTTATTTCTTGTGATGAGAACTTTTAAGATCCACTAGTAGCGGGAATATGGCGTCGTGAACGGATAAGCAGAAAAATTCCTCCCAACATTATATTTATCCACGAAAATACAGCAAATACAACTATCCCTAAAAGAGAGACCAGAATACACAGGAAAGTGCACAGCGTACAGCTACACCTAGCTCCGGCGGCCAGACACTCCGGACAGAGGACTTGGCACCCGGCGAGGCGGGACAGAAACACGATCCAGCGAGACCAGAGCGCCCCTGCACCCCAGCACTACGGCGG
>JAQQAC010008719.1:21955085-22028447 GCA_029783875.1 Phataginus tricuspis | reverse complement strand
AAAAAAAAAAAAAAAGATCCACTAGTAGCAGCTTTCAGTTAGTCAATACAGTATTAACTTACAGTTATCATACTGTATATTACATCCCCATTACTTATGTATTACATAACTACAAGTTTGTACCTTTGACCCCCCTCACCCTAAACTCTAATCTTCAAAGTGATATATCATGACTTCTGCTATATGCTACTGGTCACACAGACCAATACAATATCAAGACCTTGGTATGATATGGAAGGGGACTACCCAACAATGTGGATATGAGGTGGTAGAGATCATTGGGGGTCATCTGGGAGGCTAGGATCTTAACTTACATGCTAATATTGTTAAGTACTCTAATTTTATATTTTCATCTTCCTAAGAAATCTTTACTATTTTAAAGTCTACCTTAGTATTTATTTACTTTTGTCAGTCTGTATTTTTTTTCCTATCTCTCCAAGCTCCCATTTAGTTTACAAATTATTTGGTTCTGTTTAATATTCACCCAAACATTAAGTCTTTAATTCTTAATTTTTTCATATTATTGTTGTTTTAGATTTATATTTGGTTCTAAATGGTTCTTCAATTCATTTACTTTTTAAACATAATAAGCACAGTTTTTTTAAGTTTTCTACTGATAACTCCATTATCTGGATTCCATATAGGTCTGTTTCTATTACCTATAGTTCCCTCCTGGATTTTGGTTTTATTCTATTTCTTGCTTATTTGCCTGTTTTCTTTTTGTTTTAAATTTAATGCCTGACACTATAAGTGCAACACTTTAGAAATGCTTTGAGGCCCAGGAAGATGGTTAACTTTGTTTCTGTTTCACAGCTAGAGGTATTATCAATCCTAGATTTCTTAGTACAATCAGCAATTAGTAAAATTCAAAGTTGGGCTTCAGACCTTAAAAGATCAGTCTATTCTTTAAGTAGGTTCTGTGGCATCAGAGTTATGTGTGGTATGTAAAAATGGAAATTCCCAGGTTTACTGATTTAATTTTGGAGGAAGACACAATTTAATAGGTACTAAAGCTCAAAAACTATCCTACAGGTTGAGCAAATCCCAACTACCTTATTAAAAATCAGTGCATGGCCTCCTTACACACTTCTTAGGCCTTTTTTCTTTTCACCTCTGTGAAGTTTTCACGATTTTTTTTTTACTTTAATTTGCTTATTAGACACAGATTTCAAGAAATTCCAATGAGTTCTCTTTCAAAAAGTAATGCCAATGAAGTTGTTGGTTGATATGTTTATCATACCACAAACTTGTACTGCAAAATGTGCTATATTTATTAAGAAGAGTAAAAAAAGTATATCATTAAGGTTCAAGTAATACAGTTTAACACATCTGAAGATATTCCAGACATCCTAGGAATGAAGTTCTTCTAGATAGTTTTACTGCTGAATAGTCTATCCTTCAATTGGTCAAAACACTCAATTCTGCAGTAACTATAGATCAAATGACAGACCATTTAATATATATATAAGGCTGGCATTCCTAGAAGATAAGAATCCTAATTTTGAAATGGCTACATTTAGGCTGGGTGAAACAAAACTAAACAAAAAACTAAACCAAAGGCACATTCACATTCTATTTATAAAACAAGATTCAATTCTACACTTAAACCATAAATATACAAGTACAAATTAACATTGTTAATACAGCAACTTAATAGCATTGGTTCCAAATAAATCCAAATACAGTTTGGTTTACTAGAGGTTTATACCCTTAAGAGTGTTCAGTTTGGTTTACTAGAGGTTTATATCCTTAAGAGTGTTAGGTAATTTGGCTTTTTAATTGTTTCTATGTGGGAAAAAAACCACACACAGGTAATTATGCTCAGAGATTCTAGTTCCCCCCAGTAATTCCCCATCCTTCTCCCTGTCCAAAAACACAATCAAATATTTGTGTAAGATTGACAGATCTACTTTAGGCCACTTGGTGGTATTCTACTATGGCAATACCCTCATTTTCATAAATAATTTTTTAGTTCTAAAAAGTAAAAAATAATGGGTCATTTTTAATGTTTTTAGACTATACTTATAAAACTTTAAAATAAGATATAAGAAAAATACCTGCATTTTCAAATTTTTAAAAAAAGCTTGTTGCAAAATATTTCTCCTGTTTTTGGTTTCTTCATTATTTTCTAGTTGTTTTTATCAAACAAGCAGTGCAGCATGATGGTTAAAAAAACAGAGTTAGGCTGCCTAAGTTTGTAAACTGATACAACTTTCCAAAATATCTTGAACCTTTCTTCTTCTGTGTTCATTTCCTCATCTATAAAATGGGGATAATAATACTCACTTCATTTAAGTTTTCTGTGAGGATTAGTTAATAAATTATAAAGTGTTTATCACAGTGGCTAGGATATAGTAAATATCTATATGTGTTAGCTGTTATTATTATTAAACAATGTACAGGAACATTTTAATGGTCTTTTTCTCTAAGATAATTGATGAGGCTTAGAGTCACTGAATTAACAATGAAATATGAAATGTTCAAGAAAAATATTTTTATTCAGTTATTCCCAATATGTACCTTTCTTGCTATTGGTTCCTGACCTTCCATCAATGTATACCAGCTGACAAGCTTATTCCAGCCCTCAGTTGGCAATAGTATGTAATCCAATTCATCAATGAGATGCTCCTTAAGTGACTGGGCATCACCATCTGAAAAAGGAAAAACAAACTTAATACATAAAAATAAACAATATAAACAATAGTACATATCACTGAATGTTTTGGTTGTATACATTACAAATTACTTAAACTCATGAAGACTAAGTAAAGAGTTTTGAAGATACCTCTGGAGATCACATCTAAATCTACATATTCCAAAATAAACTTGTTTTAAAAATTTCAAAGTGAGCTATTCAAACCAATAGTGTTTAAAAACATAATTTTTCTTTTATTGGGCTCTTTAAAAAATACTGAGGTGTAACTGACAGTCACAGAAATGAGTTTCCCAAATATTCTGAGTATTAGAGATCCCTCACATGGTAATAGTGGTCATTCTAGCATTACCAGATGAAGTAAATTCAGAAGCAAATCAATAACCTATTACAATGATTTCAAAGCACATGGGCTGGAAACCATGATGGATATCACAAAGGGGCCTCTTGTGAACCAACTCATTACTCTAGAAGGCCCACAATAAGATTCCTCCCAAGATCTAAAATGGAGGTAGTTACTCATATATTATTTTATGATCCATTTTCAAAATTCCCTGGCAAGCCAGGGAGCCAGATATAAACCTTGAGTGGTACCTTATCACAGTTCTAATCTGAGACTATCATTCTCTGGTCCTCTCCTTGAATTTCCAAGTGCAGAAACAGAGTTCATTGAGTTATACACAACATAAAGGGGATTTTCTCATTCTGAGCCAGTCTTAAATTAAAAAACATGGGAATCAAAATTATTGTTGGTAGCATTTCAATATTTAGAACATACTATTCTTAATTAGATGTAAAATATAAATCAAGAAACAGGAAAAATGGTGAAGGGATTAAGAGAAAGCTATTTATTCTCTTTAGGATCAACCTATGGTCACAGAATCATACTAAACTTTGAGAAAACTGTTTTCACATACAGCAGAAATGAGAAAACTTTTATAATATGAACTTCAACAGCATATACAAAATAAGTATTAATTTTTAAGCTCAGTTTTTTAAAATCCTTGTAATTTTTAAATTCTAGATGAAAACTGGTAACTTGGAACATATTTTCAGAATCCTTTGAAGGTGAAAAGAAACTACGTATTTTAAGCCCCCATATGAGTCACGTACTATGAGACCTATTATAGCAGATAACCATATTATCTCAGTCAATTCTCAAAACAATCCATAAGATAGGTATCTCCATTTTAGATTAGAAAATATATTCAGGGAAACTGAGCAACTTGCCCAAGATCATACATACAGAAAACTGCAGGTTCTGTGAAAGGTGTTGTTATAGATAATCCTGTTACCTCAGCTGATTTTCAAAACAATATTATAAACTAGATTTCTATATTTAATTAGTAAATAGATTCAGATATTTATTAACTTGTCCAAGGTAACAGATATAGAAAATTGTAGAGACTGTATTCAAATATAAATCTGTTTACTCTCAACATCCAATTTTCTTTCCACTTTAACAAATTGCGTCGAAGAAAATTTAGGAAAAGAAAGGTTTAAAAATTAAGACTTCCATGCTGTTTTCTATGTTTCTGAATCATTTAATTCAAGAGTTTGGGTAAATGATTTTATTAAACACCAGAATCTAAACAGTAATTTATATCTAGTAGACAAAATTAAAAAAATGGATTTTTAAGTGGGGGAGAGGGGGAGAAAAATCCCTAAACACAGAATAGCTGACAATCGTTACTTCTGTGTTTGATATATAAGCTGCACATATTTAAAGTACACAATTTAATAAGTTTGGGCGTATCAGTAGAACTGTGTAACCATCACCACTACCAAAATGATGAACATATCTATCATGCCACAAGGCCTCCTTGTAGCCCTTTATCATCTTTCCTTCCTGTGTACCCAAGTCTACTGTCCTGGCCTCTGGAAAACCACTTATCTCTTATTGGTTGTGTTTTGCACCTATAAACTAATTCGCATTTTCTAGAATTTCATATGAAAATGTGTGTCTGCTTTCTATTACTAGAGGCAAATTTGTATTTTCTATAATGTTATATAAAAAGTGTGTACCACTTTAGTTTGCTTTCATTTACACTACAAAATTATCTTGAGATCCACCCATGGTTTTTTGTATCAACAGTTCATTTCTTTGAATTGCTGAGTAGGATTTCATTATATGGATATACCATAATTTGGTTATCCATTTAGCTGTTGATGGGCATTTTGAGTTGATCCTATTTTCTCTTACAAATAACACTGCTATGAACACTTATGTACAAGTTTTCACATGGATATATACTTTCATTTCTTTGGGTAAGTATGTAGGAGTGGAATGTTTGGTTTTTATGGTAAATGTATGTTTAGCATTTTAAGAAATTTCCAGGCTATTTCTTTCTCAGAACAGTGTATAAAAGTTCCACTTGCTCCACATCCTTGTCAATACTTGATATGGGTCAGTCTTTTAGATTTTAATAATTTTAATATGTGTATAGTAGTACCTCATTGTGGTTTTAATGTTCATGTCCCTATGACTAATGATGTTGTGTCTCTGTATGTGCTTTTTGAAAACTCTTGTCTTCTTTGGTGAAACAGCTGTTCAAATCTTTTGCCCACTTTTTCCACTGGGCTTTGTATTTTCTAATATAGAGTTTTAAGAATCCTTTATTCTGCACACAGGTCTTTATCAGCTTGGTGATTTGCAAATATTTCTCTCATGGTTTATCCTTTTATTGTCTTAAGTGTCATTTGAAGAAACTTTAATACTGATGAAATACAATTCATCAATGTTTTTTCTCTTATCAATTGTGCTTTCTGTATGTTGAAGAAATCTTTGCTTAACAAAATGTTACAAGATTTTCTATTTTTTTCTTCTGTAAGTTTTATACTTTTGTTTTTTACATTTAGATCTAAGATCTGTTTTTGAGTTAATTTTGTATATGGTGCCAGGTATGGATCAAAGTTCAGTTTTTGTAACGAGGTATCTAAAGCAGCATTTATAAGACTATCTTTTCTCCACTGACTTTCTCTTATATCTTTGACTAAAAACAACTGACGATGTATGTGCAGATCTACTTAAGGATTCTCTAAATTGTTCAATTGATTCTTCCTTACACTATATAAAAATATTAAAACCGATCAAAAATATAAATGTGATAGGCCAAACTATGAAACCTCTAGGGGAAGACATGGGTTTAAATCTTTTATGACCTTGGATTAGGTGATGCTTCCTGACCCTAAAATTACAAGCAACCTAACGAAAAAAAGTGATAAACTGGACTGCATCAGAATTTAAAGTTTTGTGCTTCAAAGGCACCATCAAGAAAGTAAAAAACAATCCACAGAATGGGAGACAATTTTTGGAAACCATATATCTTATAAGGGGCTAGGATACAGAATATATAAACAACTCTTAGAACAATAAAAAAGATATATACCTAAATTTAAAAAATGGACACAGGATCTGAATAGACATTTCTCGAAAAAAGATACATAAGCAGATTAGAGGGAGATTAAAGATGGCAGCATGAGAGGTTAGACAGAGGCCTCCTCCCAAAACCATATAACACGAAAGTATAATTAATACAAATAATCCTGAAAAAGCAACAAGAAAGAAGGCTGTGCTAGACGGAACACACCTGGAGAAAAGAACAGACCTCACAGAACAGGATAACATACCAAAGCTGTGATCCAGTGGGAACCAAGCACTTTCCTGATCCCAGCTCACCGGCAGGAGGAAGAGAAATGGGGCAGGGAGTGAGTGGAGGCCTAGGACTGCTGAACACCCAGCCCTGGAGATCTGCTCTGGGAGCATGAACCTACATTGCATGGTGCTCTGGATATTAGTGGGCTTGGAAAGCTAAGACAGGCAGAATACCTGGAGAGACAGAGACTCCAGCTGCTTGTGGAAAACAGGGATCCACATCCGGCTGTTCTGGGACAAAAGAAAGGCAGGCACTCTGAGAGACTTCCTAACAGTGAAAGGGCTGCTAAAGGGGCAAGGATTGCACAGAGCTTGCTGTTCAGGAGAAAGGACAGGTGGACAAAATTGTCTGGGTGCACTCTGCCCAGCACATTGGGAACTTTCAGAAGCTTCAGGCGCTCCATCCCCCTGGCTGTCTACGAAGCACCAAGGACCCCAACATGATATGCAGCCAGCTGCACCTTCCTCCCAGCCAGCCTGCACCGGCTTGCAAACCAGCAGCCTCTACCTTGGTGTCAGGCCGGAGAGAGGGAAGTTCCGCACATGGAAACTACAAACACAGAGATTAGAGGCTTACAACTGTGTGATGACCCACTGGTTCTGGCAGTGGAGACAGGAATAGAAGCTGGGAAGCAGGAAACAGCTCTTTCCTTCCCCCAGGCACCAACGATGCTCCAGAGAGTAGAGCTTCTAGGCACTAGAGGGAGCCACATACAAATATAAAATACCAAAGGAACCTGGTTCAAACCAAAACCCCACAAACACCAGAAAAAGAGCCAATTTAACCTGACCGGATCAGTCCTCCTGAAAGAGATTTCAAAATAAAAATCATACACACACTCATGGAGGTACAGAAAAATATTCAAGAACTCAGAGAAAAATTCTGGATGGAGATTCAATCATTATGGAATACAGTATCATAAATGAAACATACAAACAAGGGATTTAAAAGGAGAATAGATATAGTGGAGGAGACAGTAAATGGAATAGAAATTAGAGAAGAGGAATACAAAGAAGCTGAGGAACAAAGAAAAAATAGGATCACTAGGAATTAATACTGAGAGAACTGTGCACCCAATTCAAACGGAACAATATTCACATTACAGGGGCACCAGAGGAAGAAGATAGAGAAAAGGGCATAGAAAGTTTCTTTGAGGAGGTAATTGCTGAAAACTTCCCCAATCTGGGGTAGGAGATAGTCTCTCAGGCCATAGAGGTGCACAGAGGTCCCAAGACAGACAACACCAAGACATATAATAATTAAAGTGGCAAAGATCAAGGATAAGGACAGACTATTAAAAATAGCCAGAGAGAGAAAACTCACATATGAAGGGAAACCCATCAGGCTATCATCAGAATTCTCAACAGAAACCTTACAGGAAAGAAGGGAGTGGCATGATATATTTAATGCAATGAAACAGAAGGGCCTCGAACCAAGAATACTCAGAAAGATTATCATTTAAATTTGAAGGAGGGATTAAATTTCCAGATAAGCAAAAGCTGAGAAAATTTACCTCCCACAAACCGTCTTTACAGTGTATTTTGGAGGGACTGATATAGATATAAGGGTTCCTAAGGCTAAAGAGCTGTGACCAGAGGAAATAAAACCACAGTAAAAAAAGTAGAACAATTAATTACTAAGCAGATGCAAAACTAAGTCAAATACACCAAAGTCTGTCAACGGATAGACAAAGAATACGGAATATACCTAATATATAAAGAATGGAAGAGGAAGAAAAGGAGGTGAAAAAAAAAAAGAACCTTTAGATTGTGTCTGTAATAGCATACTAAGGGACTTAAGTTAGACTCTTAGATAGTAAGGAAGTTAACCTTGAACCTTTGTTTACCATGTATCTAGAGCCTGCAATGGCAATAAGCACATAGCTATCGATAATCACCCTAAATGTAAGTGGTCTGAACACACCAATCAAAAGACATTAGAGTCACTGAATGGATTAAAAAACAAGACCCATCTATATGCTGCCTACAAGAGACTCACTTCAAACCCAAAGACATACACAGACTAAAAGTGAAGGGATGGAAAAAGATATTTCATGCAACTAATAGGGAGAAAAAAACAGGAGTTGCAGTGCTTGTATCAGACAAAATAGACTTCAAAACAAAGAAAGTCACAAGATACAAAGAAGGGCATTACATAAAGAAAAAGTGGGTCAAACAAGAGAATATAACCATTATAAATATCTATGCACTCAACACAGGAAATAAGTAAGGAGACAGAGGCACTGAACAACACAATACAACAGATGGACCTAACAGACATCTACTGAACACTCCACCCAAATGCAGCAGGACACACTTTCCTCTCAAGCGCACATGGAACATTTTCAAGAATAGATCATGTACTAGGCCACACAAAGAGGCTCAGTAAATGAAAAAAAGACTGAAATTGTACCCACCAGCATCTCAGACCACAAAAATAAGAAATTAGAAATAAATTATGCAAAGAAAATGAAAAAGTCTACAAACACATAAGAGGCTTAACAACATGCTCCTAAATAGTCAATGGATCAATGACCAAATAAAAACAGAGATCAAAAAATATATAGAGATAACAACAATAATTCAACACCACAAAATCTGTGGGACACAGCGAAGGCCGTGCTAAGAGGGAAGTATATTGCAATATAGGAATACCTCAGGAAAGAAGAACAATAGCATATGAACAGTGTAAACTCACAATTAATAAAACTAGAAAAAGAAGGACAAATGAGGACCAAAGTCAGTAGAAAGAGGGACAAAATAAAGATCAGAGCAGAAATAAATAAAATGGACAAAAATAAAACAATAGAAAGATTCAATGAAAGCAGGAGCTTGTTCTTTGAGAAAATAAACAAAATAGAAAGACCCCTAGCCAGACTTTATCAAGAAAAAAAGAGAGTCTACATACATAAACAGAATCAGAAATGAGAAAGGAAAAATCACTAAGGACACCACAGAAACAAAAAGAATTATGAGAAAACACTATGAAAAATTATATGCAGATAAATTTGATAACCTAGAAGAAATGGCCAACTTTCTAGAAAAACATAACCTTCCAAGGCTGACCCAGGAAGAAACAGAAAATCTGAACACCAAAGACCAGCAATGATCCTAAACTGGTAATCAAAAATCTACTGAAGAACAAAATCCCTCGACCAGATGGCTTCAGTGATGAAATTTATTAAACACATAGTGAAGAGCTAATACCCATCCTCCTTAAAGATTTCCAAAAAGTAGAAGCAGAGGGAATACCCTCAAACTCATTCAATGAAGCCAGCATCACTCCAAAACTTGGCAGACACCACAAATAAAGAAAATTACAGAACAATATCCCTGATGAACATATAAAAATCCACAACAAAATATTAGCAAACTGAATTAAAAAATACATCAAAAAGATCAGCCATCATGGTCAAGTAAGATTTATTCCAGGGATGCAAGGATGCTACAATATTAAAAAATCCATCATCATCATCCACCACATCAACAAAAAGAAGGACAAAAACCACATGATCATCTCCATAGATGCTGAAAAAGCATTCGACAAAATTCAACATCCATTCATGATGAACACTCTCAACAAAATGGGAATAGAGGGCAAGTACCTCAACATAATAAAGGCCATATATGGCAAACCCACAGCCATCATCATACTTAACAACGAGAAACTGCAAGCTTTTCCTTTAGGATCGGGAAAAAGGCAAGGATGCCCACTCTCCCCACTTTTATTCAAGATAGTTCTGGAGGTCATAGCCACATCAATCAGACAACACAATGAAATAAAAGGCATCCAGATTGGTAAGGAAGAAGTTAAATTGTCCCTGTTTGCAGATGACATGATATTGTACACAAAAATCCCTAAAGAAGAAGAGATTCAAGACAGCAGTGTGAGAGGTGACATGGAGAACGCCTCCCAAAACCACAAACAGTACAAAAATATAGTTAATTAATACAACTAATCCTAAAACAGCAAGAAGAAAGAAGGTGGAACCAGACTGCATACAGACATCACGAACAGAGCAGACCTTACAAACAGAGCAGACCTCACAAAACAGGGTAACGTATGAAAGCCTTAATCTGGCGGGAACCAAACCCTTCCCCCACCTCAGCTCACCGGGGAGAGGAAGAGAAATGGAGCCGGGGAGGAGGTGGAAGCCTGGGACTGCTGAAAACCTAGCCCTGGAGATCTGTTTGTGAGCGGAAGCCTTTATTGGGTGGTTCTCTGGGCGTTGGGGAGCTCAGACAGGCGAAGTGCTTGGGAGACTGATGTTCTGGCTGTTTGTGGAGAATGGGATCCATAATTGGCCACTCTGTGTCAGAGGAAGGGGCGGCAGTCGGACAGGCTTTCTAGCAGCGAGAGGGCTGCTGAACAGGTGAGGTTTGCGCGGAGCTTGCTGCACGGGAGAAGGGAGAGCAGGACAAAGTGGTCTGGGCGTGCTCAGCCCAGCTGCTTGGGAAATTTGAGGAGCTTCAGGTGCTCTATCCCTCTGCCTACCTACTCTGCTCCGTGGCCTCCCACTGTGACACACAGCCTGCAGAGCCTTCCTACTGGCTCGACAACACTGGCTCACAAACTGGCAGTCACTGTGCAGGTGACAAGCCAGCCAGAGGGAGGCCCCGCCTACAACAGCTAGAGAGGCAAAGCACAGAGGATTACACGTGTGGGGTTGGCCCACTGGCTCTCACAAGGGAGACAGGCACTGCAGACGGGAATCAGGAAACACATCTTTTCTCCCCCCAGGCACCAACTACACTCCCCTACGACAAACAACTTCACTCTAGGGGCTGAGCAGCTCTAGAGATTGGAATTTCTGAGCACTAGTGGGCACCACACAAAAACATGAAATGTCAAAAGAACCTGGTTCAGACCAAAACATCACAAACACCAGAAAAAGGCCCAGATGAAACTGAAGTCACCACTCTTCCGAAAGAGAATTCAAAATAAAAATTATCAACATGCTCATGGAGGTACAGAAAAATATTCAAGAACTCAGGAACAAATTTAAGTCAGAGATTCAATCTTTAAGAAATTCCATATCTGAAATGAAACATACAATGAAGGGATTTAAAAGCAGATTAGATGTAGTAGAAGAGACGGAAAATGGAATAGAAACTACAGAAGAGGAATAGAAAGGACCAAGGCACAGACATAAAAAGAATCTCCAAAAATGAAAGAACATTGAGAGAACTGTGTGACCAATCCAAACGCAATAATATTCGCATTGTAGGGGTACCAGAAGAAGAATGGAGAGAAAAAGGGATAGAAAGTGCCATTGAGGAGATAACTGCTGAAAACTTCCCTAATCTGGGGAAGGAGATAGTTTCTCAAGCCATGGAGGTGCACAGATATCCCAACATAAGGGACCCCAAGAAGACAACATCAAGACATACAATAATTAAAAGGGCTAATATCAAGCATAAAGACAAGACTTTTAAAAGCATCTAGAGAGAGAGAAAAAAAGATCACATACAAAGGAAAACCCATCAGGCTATCATCAGACTTCTCATTAGATACCTTACAGGAGAGAAGGGAGTGGCATGATATATTTAATGGAATGAAGCAGAAGGGCCTTCAACGAAGAACACTCTACCCGACAAGGTTATAATTTAAATTTGAAGGAGATATTAAACAATTTTCAGATAAGCAAAAGCTGAGAGAATTTACCTGCCACAAACCACCTCTACAGTGCATTTTGGACAGACTCCTATAGATGGAAGTATTCCTAAGGCTAAATAGATGTCACCCAAGGGACAGACAAAGAGTACAGAATATGATTCATAACATACAAGGAATGGATGAGGAAGTAAAAAACCTTTAGTTTGCATTTGTAATAGTATATGAACTAAGTTAAATTGGACAGTTAGATAGTAAGGGAATTGCCCTTGAACCTTTGGTAACCACGAATCTAAAGCCTGCAATGGCAATAAGTACATACCTACTGATAATCACCCTAAATGTAAATGCTCTGAATGCACGAATCAAAAGACACAGAGTTACTGAATGGATAAAAAAACAAGAGTCATCTATATGCTGCCTACAACAGAATCACCTAAAACCCAAAGACATAAACAGACTGAAATTAAAGGAATGGAAAAAGATATTTTATGCAACTAACAGTGAGTAAAAAGCAGGAGTTGCAGTACTTGTATCAGACAATATATTCAAAACAAAGAAAGTAACGAGAGACAAAGAAGGACATTACATAATGACAAAATGGTTAGTTCAACAAGAGGATATAACTATTATAAATATCTATGCACCCAACACAAGATGACCTACATACGTGAAACAAATACTAAGAGAATTACAAGGGGAAACAGAATGCAATGCATTCCTTTCAGAAGACTTCAACACACCACTCACTCCAAAGAACAGATCAACCAGACAGAAAATAAGTAAAGAGACAGAGGCACTGAACAACATATTAGAAGAGATGGACCAAACAGAGATCTATAGAACACTCCATCCGAGAGCAACAGGAAACATATTCTTCTCAAGTGCACATGGAACATTTTCAAGAATAGATCACATATTAGGCAACAAAAAGAACCTCAGTAAATTCAAAAAGATTGAAATTTTACCAATCACCTTCTCTGATCACCAAGCTATGAAATTAAAAATAAATTACACAAAGAAAATGAAAAAGCCCACAAACACATGGAGGCTTAATAACATGCTTCTAAATAATCATTGGATTAATGAACAAACAAAAACAGAGCTCAAGCAATATATGGAGACAAATGACAAAAATGATTCAACACCACAAAATCTGTGTGATGCAGCGAAGGCTGTTCTAACAGGGAAATATATTTCAATACAGGCCTACCTCAGGAAAGAAGAACAATCCCAAATGAAGAGTCTAAACTCACAGTTAATGAAACTAGAAAAGGAAGAACAAATGAGACCCAAAGTCAGTAGAAGGATGGACATAATAAAGATTAAAGCAGAAATAAATAAAATTGAGAAAAATAAAACAATAGAAAGAATCAATGAAAGCAGGAGCTGGTTCTTCGAGAAAATAAACAAAATAGATAAACCGCAAGCCAGACTTATCACGAAAAAAAGACAGTCTACACACACAAACAATCAAAAATGAGAAAGGAAAAATCACGATGGACACCACAGAAATACAAAGAATTATGAGAGAATACTAGGAAAAATTATATGCTAAAAATCTGGATAACCTAGAAGAAATGGACAACGTTGTAGAAAAATACAACCTTCCAAGGCTGACACAGGAAGAAGCAGAGAATCTGAATAAACCAATTACCAGCAAAGAAATTGAATTGGTAATCAAAAAACTACCTAAGAACAAAACCCCTGACCCAGATGGTTTCACTGCTGAATTATATCAAACATTTACTGAAGATCTAATTCCCATCCTCATTAATGTTTTCCAAAAAGTAGAAGAGGACAGAATACTCCCAAACTCATTCTATGACCCAACATCACTCTAATACACCACCAAAAAGAAATATAATTACAGACCGATATCCCTGATGAACATATATGCAAAAATACTCAACAAAATATCAGCAAACAGAATTAAAAAATACAAATAAACCTAATGACGTAAGTGAAAGACCTGTACTATGAAAACTACAAGACACTCCTAAGAGAAATTAAAGAGGACACTAACAAATGGAAATGCATCCCATGCTCTTGGCGAGGAAGAATAAATATTGTCAAAATGGCTATACTACCTAAAGCAATCTACAGATTCAATGCAATTCCTATCAAACTACCAACAGCTTTCTTCAATGAACAGGAATAAATAATTCTAAAATTCATGTGGAACCAAAAAAGACCCCAAATAGCCAAAGCAATCCTGAGAAGGAGGAATCAAACAGGGAGAATTATGCTCCCTGATTTCAAGCTCTACTACAAAGCCACAGTAATCAAGACAATTTGGTATTGGCACAAAAACAGACCCACAAACCAGTGGAACAGAATAGAAAATCCAAACATTAACCCAAACATATAGAGTCAATTAATATTTGATAAAGGAGCCTTGGATATACAATGGGGAGATGACAGCCTCTTCAGCAGCTGGTGTTGGAAAAACTGCACAGCTACATGTAAAAGAATGAAATTGGACTACTGTCTAGCCCCATACACAAAGGTAAACTCAAGGTGGATCAAGGACCTGAATGTAAGTCATGAAACCATAAAACTCTTAGAAAAAAACATAGGCAAAAATCTCTTGGATATAAACATGAGCGACTTCTTCATGAACACATCTCCCCGGGCAAGGGAAACAAAAGCAAAAATGAACAAGTGGGACTATATCAAGTTGAAAACCTTCTGTACAGCAAAGGACACCATCAGTAGAACAAAAAGATATCCTACAGTATGGGAGAACATATTCCTAAATGACGTATCTGATAAGGGGTTGACATCCAAAACATATAAAGAACTTGCAGACCTCAACAAACAAAAAGCAAATAACCCAATTAAGAAATGGGCAGAGGACATGAATAGACACTTCTCTAAAGAAGAAATTCAGATGGCCAACAGGCACATGAAAAGATGCTCCACATCGCTAAACATCAGAGAAATGCAGATTAAAACCACAGTGAGATATCACCTCACAAATGTAAGGATGGCCAACATTCAAAACACAAACAACAAATGTCGGCAAGGATGTGGAGAAAAGGGAGCCCTCCTACACTGCTGGTGGGAATGCAAATTAGTTCAACCATTGTGGAAAGCAGTATGGAGGTTCCTCAAAAAACTCAAAATAGAAATACCATTTGACCCAGGAATCCCACTCCTAGGAATTCACCCTAAGAACGCAGCAGCCCAGTTTGAAAAAGACAGATGCACCCCTATGTTTATTGCAGCACTATTTACAATAGCCAAGAAATGGAAGCAACCTAAGTGTCCATCAGCAGATGAATGGATAAGGAAGATGTGGGACATATACACAATGGAATATTACTCAGCCATGAGAAGAAAACAAATCCTACCATTTGCAACAACATGGATGGAGTTAGAGGGTATTATGCTCAGTGAAATAAGCCAAGCCGAAAAAGACAAGTATCAAATGATTTCACTCATATGTGGAGTATAAGAACAAAGAAAAAAAAAACTGAAGGAACAAAACAGCAGCAGACTAGACTCACAGAACCCATGAACGGACTAATAGTTACCAAAGGGAAAGGGACTGGGGAAGAAGGGTGGGAAGGGAGGGATAAGAGGGTAAAAGGGGCATTACGATTACCAGACGTAATGTTGGGGGAGCATGGGGAGGGCTATACAACTCAGAGAAGACAAGTAGTGATTCTATAGCATCTCACTATGCTGATGGACAGTGACTGTAATGGGGTTGGTGGAGGGGACCTGATGGAGGTAGTTTAATCACCATAATATTGCACATGTAATTGTAGATTAATGATACCAAAATAAATTATAAAAAAAAATACATCAAAAAGATCAACCATCATGACTAAGGGGGATTCATCTGAGAGATGCAAGGATGGTACAACATTCGAAAATCCATCAACATCATCCACTACATCAACAAAAAGGACAAAAGCCAAATGATTATCTCCATACATGCTAAAAAAGCATTCAACAAAATTGAACATTTATTCATGAGAAAAACTGTCAACAAAATGTGTACAGATGGCAAGTAGGTCAAGATAATAAATGCCATATATGAAAAACCCACAGCCAATATTACACTTAACAGCAAAAGGCTGAAAGCTTTTCCTTTAAGATCGGGAACAAGACAAAGATGTCCACTCTCCCCACTTTCATTCAATGCAGTTCTAGAGGTATAAGTCACGGCAATCAGACAACACAAAGAAATAAAAGGCATCCAGATTGATAAGGAAGAACTCGAACTGTCCTTGTTTGCAGATGACATGATATTGTACATAAAAAATCCTAAAGAATCCACTCCAAAACTACTAGATCTAACATCTGAATTCAACAAAGTTGCGGGATACAAAATTAATACACAGAAATCTGTTGCATTTCTATACACTAACAATGAAGTATCAGGAAGAGAAATCAGGAAAACAATTCCATTCACAATCGCATCAAAAAAAAAAACCTAGGAATAAACCTAATGAAGGAAGTGAAAGACCTATACCCTAAAAACTACAAGACACTCTTAACAGACATTAAAGAGGACACTAATAAATGGATATTCATCTCATGCTCTTGGTTAGGAAGAATTAATATGGTCAAAATGGCCTCCTGCCTAAAGCAATCTACAGATTCAATGCAATCCCTATCAAAATACCTACAGCACTCTTCATTGAACTAGAGCAAATAGTTCTAAAATTCATATGGAACCACAAAAGACCCCAAATAGCCAATGCATTCCTGAGAAGGAAGAATAAAGCAGGGGGAATTACGCTCCCTACTTCAAGACCTACTACAAAGCTACAGTAATCAAGACAAGTTGGTACTGGCACAAGAACAGACTCATAGACCAGTGGAACAGAACAGAGAGCCCAGATATAAACCCAACCATATATGGTCAATTAATATATGATAATGGAGTCATGGATATAAAATGGGGAAATGACAGCTGGTGTTGGCAAAACTGGACAGCCACATGTAAGAGAATGAAACTGGATTACTGTTTAACCCCATATACAAATGTAAACTCGAAATGGATCAAAGACCTGAATGTAAGTCATGAAACTATAAAACTCTTAGAAAAAAATATAGGCAAAAATCACTTGCACATAAACATGAGCAACTTCTTCATGAACATATCTCCCTGGGCAAGGGAAACAAAAGCAAAAATGAACAAATGGGACTATATCAAACTAATATGCTTCTGTACAGCAAAGGATACCATCAGGAGAACAAAAAGACATCCTACAGTATGGGAGAATATATTTATAAATGACATATCTGATAAGGGGTTGACATCCAAATTATATAAAGAGCTCATGCACCTCAACAAAAAACCAAATAAGCCAATTAAAAAATGGGCAGAGGATCTGAACAGACACTTCTCTAAAGAAGAAATTCAGATGGCCAACAGGCACATGAAAAGATGCTCCACATCTCTAGTCATCAGAGAAATGCAAATTAAAACTACAATGAGAAATCACCTCACACCAGTTAGGATGGCTGCCATCCAAAAGACAAACAAGTACAAATGTTGGCGAGGATGTGGAGAAAGGGGAACCCTCCTCCTACACTGCTGGTGGAAATGTAAATTACTACAACCATTGTGGAAAGCAGTATGAAGTTTCCTCAAAAAAAACTCAAAATAGAAATACCATTTGACCCAGGAATTCCACTCCTAGGAATTTATCCTAAAAATGCAGCAACCCAGTTTGAAAAAGACATATGCATCCCTATGTTTATCACAGCACTATTTACAAGAGCCAAGAAATGGAAGCAACTTAAGTGTCAATAAGTAGATGAATGGATAAAGAAGATGTGGTATATATACACAATAGAATATTATTCAGCCATAAGAAGAAAACAATTCCATTTGCAACAATACGGATGGAGCTAGAGGGTATTATGCTCAGTGAAATAAGCCAGGTGGAAAAAGACAAGTATCAAATGATTTCACTCATCTGTGGAGTAAAAACAGCAGCAGACTCACAGAACCCAAGAATGCACTAACAGTTACCAAAGGAAAAGGGACTGGAGAAGATGGGTGGGAAGGGAGGGATAATGGGTAAAAAGGGCTATTACAATTAGCACATATAATATAGCGTGGGTGGGGTTGGGGTGTGGGGATACGGGGAAAGCAGTATAACACAGAGAAGACAAGTAGTGATTCTACAACATTCTACCACGCTGGTGGAGAGTGACTGCAATGGGGTATGTGGTGGGGAATTGATAACAGGGGGAGTCTAGTAACCATAATGTTGCTCATGTAATTGTATACTAATAATAGCAAAAAATAAAATAAATAAATAAAATAATAAACAGGTGGAGCACACAAACAGAGAATTCTCCAAAGAAGAAATTCAATTGGCCCACAGGCACATAAAAATCATCAGAGAAATTCAAATTAAAACCACAATGAGATATCACTTTACACCCGTTAGGATGGCCAGCATCAAAAAGACTAAGAATAACAAATGCTCATGAGGATGCAGAGAAAGGGTAACCCTCCTATACTGCTATGTAAGCTAGTTTAACCATTGTGGAAAGCAATGTGAATGTTTCTCAAAAACTAAAAATAGAAATACCATTTGACCCCGGAATTCCACTCCTAGGAATTTACCCAAAGAATACAAGTTCTGAGATTCAAAAAGACATATGCACCCCTCTGTTTACTGCAGCACTATTTACAATAGCCAAGATATGGAAGCAACTTTAGTGTCTATCAGTAGATGAATGGATAAAGAAGAGTGGTACATATACACAATGGAATTTTATTAAGCCATAAGAAAGAAAGACATCCTACCATTTGCAGCAACATGAAAGGAGCTGGAGGTTATTATGCTCAGTGAAATAAGCCAAGCAGAGAAAGACAAGTACCAAATGAATTCCCTCATTTGTGGAGTATAACAAGGAGGCAAAACTGAAGGAACAAAATAGCAGCAGACTCACAAACTCCAAGAAAAGACTAGCGGTTACCAAAGGGGATGGGTGGGGAAGGGCAGGTGGGGAGGAGGGGAGAAGGGGATTGAGGGATACTATGATTATTACACATGGTGTGTGGGGGATCATGTGAAAGACAGTGTAGCACAAAGAAGACAAGTAGTGACTCTGTGGTATCTTACTATACTGATGGACAGTGACTGCAATGGGGCATGGGGGGACTCGATAATATGGTGAATGTAGTAACCACATTACTTTTCATGTGAAACCGTCAAAAGGTGTATATCAATAATCCCTTAATAAAAAAACCTGCATAAAAAAAAGATACATAAGCAGCACAGGTAAGATACTTAACATCATTAATCACTAGGGAAATACAAATTACGTCAAAATGAGATACCACTTCACACCCTATAGGGTGCCTATAATAAAAGGCAATATCAAGTATTGTAAAGGCTGTGGAGAAACTGGAGCCCTCATATATTGCTGTTGGGAATGTAAATAATGCAAATATTTTGGAAAACAGTCTAATAGTTCCTCAAAACAGTTACTATATGACCTAGTAATCTCAAGTCTATATATGTAGCCATGAGAAATGAAAATATGTATCTACACAAAAATTTGTACATGAATGTTCATTGCAGGACTATTCTTAATAGACATAAAGCAAAAACAACACAAATGTCCATCAACTGATGAATGGATAAATAGGGTATATCCATACAGTGGAAAATTATTCATCCATTAAAAGGAATGAAGTGATGATGCATGCTAAATGGCTTACACTTGAAAACTTGTGCTAAGTGAAAGAATCCAAACATTAAAGGTCACCTATTGTATGGCTCATTTTAGATGAAATATTCACAACAGGCAAACCCAGAGACAGAATTTAGTGGTGACTAGGGTTGGGGGTGTTGAGGGGGATGAGGAGTGATTGATAACGGGTACAAAGTTTCTTTCTGAAGTGATGAAAATGTTGTGGAATTAGATGGTTGTATAACTTTGTGAATATACCAAAACTGACTGAATTGTACAATTCAAAAGGATGAATTTTATTGCATAATTCTATCTCAATTTTTTAGAAGCCTATTAGGAATCCGGTTTGGAACTGTGTTGAATCTATACACAGACAAGGATTCGGAAACTTAACAATATTGAGTCTTTTGATTCATTAACATGATTTCTGTTTAATTTCTCAGCGGAAAGTCTTAATAGTTTTCTGTGTATAGCTGTTCCATATATTTTGTCAGATTTATCTATATTTATAATTTTTGATACTATAATAAGATGCATTTAAAAAATTCATGTTAGTTTATTCCTAGTGTATAAAAATACACCTTTTTTTTTTGGTATTGTTAATCTACAATTACATGTGCAACATTATGGTTACTAGACTCCCCACCTCATCAACTGCCTTCTTGTCTTCTCTGAGTTGTACAGCCTTCCCCGTATCGCCCCCTACATTATGTCTGCTAATCGTAATGACCCTTTTTCCCCCTTGTCCCTCCCTTCCCACTCATCCTCCCCAGATCCTTTCCCTTTGGCAACTGTTAGTCCATTCTTCGGTTCTGTGAGTCTGCTGCTGTTTTGTTTCTTCAGTTCTTTTCTTTGCTCTTATACTCCACATATGAGTGAAATCATTTGATACTTTTTCCACCTGGCTTATTTTACTGAACATAATACTATGTAGTTCCATCCATGTTGTTGCAAATGTCTGGATTTGTTTTCTCCTTATGACTGAATAATAGTCCACTGTGTATATGTACCACCTCTTCTTTATCCATTCATCTACTCATGGACACATAGGTTGTTTCCATTTCATGGCTACTGTAAATAGTGCTGCAATAAACACAGGGGTGCATCTGTGTTTTTCAAACTGGGCTGCGACATTCTTACGGTAAATTCGTAGAAGTAGGAATCCTGGGTCAAATGGTATTTCTATTTTGAGTTTTTTGAGGAACCTCCATACTGCTTTCCACAATGGTTGAACTAATTTGCATTCCCACCAGCAGTATAGGAGGGTGCCCCTCTCTCCACATCCTCGCCAACATTTGTTGTTGTTTGTGTTTTGGACGTTGGCCATCCTTACTTTTGTGAGGTGATATCTCATTGTGGTTTTAATTTGCATTTCTCTGATGACTAGTGATGTGGAGCATCTTTTCATGTGCCTGTTGGCCATCTGGATTTCTTCTTTGGAGAAGTGTCTGTTCAGATACTCTGCCCACTTTTTAATAGGATTATTTGCATTTTGTTTGTTGAGGTCCGTGAGCTCTTTATATATTTTGGATGTCAACCCCTTATCAGATACGTCATTTAGGAATATATTCTCCTGTACTGTAGGATGTCTTCTTGTTCTCCTGATGGTGTCCTTTGCTGTACAGAAGCTTTTCAGCTTGATATAATCCCACTTGTTCATTTTTGCTTTTGTTTCCCTTGCCCGGGGAGATATGTTCATGAAGAAGCTGCTCATGCTTGTCCAAGAGATTTCTGCCTATGTTTTTTTCTAAGAGTTTTATGGTTTCATGACTTACATTCAGGTCTTTGATCCATTTTGAGTTTACTTTTGTGTATGGGGTTAGACAGTAATCCAGTTTCATTCTCTTACATGTAACTGTCCAGTTTTGCCAACACCAGCTGTTGAAGATGCTGTCATTTCCCCATTGTATGTACATTGTTCCTTTATCATATATTAATTGACCATATATGTTTGGATTAATGTCTGGACTCTCTATTCTTTTCCACTGGTCTGTGGGTCTGTTCTTGTGCCAGTACCAGATTGTCTTGATTACTGGGGCTTTGTACTACAGAAGTCAGGGAGCGTAATTCCTCCTGTTTTATTCTTCCTTCTCAGGAATGCTTTGGCTATTCCGGGTCTTTTGTGGTTCCATATGAATTTTAGAATGATTTGTTCCATTTCACTGAAGAATGCTGCTGGTATTTTGATAGGGATTGCATTGAATCTGTAGATTGCTTTAGGTAGTATAGCCATTTTTACAATATTTATTCTTCCTAGCCCAGAGCATGGGATGAATTTCCTTTGATAGTGTCCTCTTTAATTTCTCTTAGGAGTGTCTTGTAGTTTTCAGGGTATAGGTCTTTCATTTCCTTGGTTAGGTTTATTCCTAGGTATTTTATTCTTTTGGTGCAATTGTGAATGGAATTGTTTTCCTGATTTCTCTTTCTGTTAGCTCATCATTAGTGTATAGAAAAGCAACAGATTTTTGTGTATTAATATTGTATTCTGCAACTTTGCTGAATTCAGATATTAGCTCTAGTAGTTTTGGAGTGGAGTCTTTAGGGTTTTTTATGTACAATATCATGTCATCTGCACATAGTGACAGTTTGACTCCTTCTTTACCAATATGGATGCCTTCTATTTCTTTGTTTTGTCTGATTGCCGTGGCTAGGACCTACAGTACTATGTTGAATAACAGTGGAGAGAGTGGGCATCCCTGTCTTGTTCCTGATCTTAGATGAAAAGCTTTCAGCTTCTCGCTGTTAAGTATGATGTTGGCTTTCAGGGCTTTTATTATGTTGAGGTACTTGCCCTCTATACCCATCTTGTTGAGAGTTTTTATCATGAATGGATGTTGAATTTTGTCAAATGGTTTTTCAGCATCTATGGTGATGATCATTGGTCTCTATCCTTCTTTTGGGGTGATGATGTGGTGGATGATGTTGATGGATTTTAGAATGTTGTACCATCCTTGCATCCCTGGGATGAATCCCACTTGATCATGGTGTATGATCCTCTTGATGTATTTTTGAATTCGGTTTGCAAATATTTTGTTGAGTATTTTTCCATCTATGTTGATCAGCAATATTGGTCTGTAATTTTCTTTTTTGGTGGTGTCTTTGCCTGGTTTGGTATTAGAGTGATGCTGGATTCATAGAATGAGTTTGGAAGTATTCCCTCCTCTTCTATTTTTTGGAAAACTTTAAGGAGAATGGGTATTACTTTTTATCTAAAAGTCTGATAAAATTCAGCAGTGAATCCATCTGGACCAGGGGTTTTGTTTTGGGTAGTTTTCTGATTACTTATTCAATTTTGTTGCTGGTAATTGGTCTCTTTAGGTTTTCTATTTCTCCCTTCGTCAGGCTTGGAAGGTTGTATTTTTCTAAGAAGTTGTGCATTTCTTCTAGGTTTTCCAGCTTGTTAGCATATAGATTTTTCATAGTTTCTCTTATAATTCTTTGTATTTCTGTGGGGTCCGCAGTGATTTTTCCTTTCTCATTTCTGGTTCTATTTATGTGCGTAGATTCTCCTTTTCTCTTAATAAGTCTGGCTAGGGGTTTATCTATTTTGTTTATTTTTTCAAAGAACGAGCTCTTGGTTTCATTGGCTTTTTCCATTGTTTTATTCTTCTCAATTTTATTTATTTCTTCTCTAACCTTTATTATGTCTCTCGTTATGGTGACTTTGGGCCTCATTTGTTCTTCTTTTTCCAGTTTCAAAAATTATGACTTTAGACTATTCATTTGGAATTGTTCTTTCTTCTTTAAATAGGCCTGGATTGCCATATACCTTCCTATTACAACTCTTTGCTGCGTCGCACAGAAGTTGGGGCTCTGTGCTGTTGTTGTCATTTGTCTCCATATATTGTTTGATCTCTGTTTTAATTTTGTCGCTGATCCATTGATTATTTAGGAGCATGTTGCTAAGCCTCCATGTATTTATGACCCTTTTTGTTTTCTTTGTACAATTTATTTCTAGTTTTATACCTTCGTGATCTGAGAAGTTGGTTGGTAGAATTTCAATATTTTTGAATTTACTGAGGTTCTTTTTGTGGCCTTGTATATGGTCTATTCTGGAAAATGTTCCATGTGCACTTGAGAAGAATGTGTATCCTGCTGCTTTTGGGTGTAGAGTTCTGTAGATGTCTGTTAGGTCCATCTGTTCTAGGGTGTTGTTCAGTGCCTCTGTGTCTTTACTTATTTTCTGTCTCGTTGATCTGTCCTTTGGAGTGAGTGGTGTGTTGAAGTCTCCTAAAATGAATGCATTGCTTTCCATTTCTTCCTTTAATTTTGTTAGTATTTGTTTCACATACGTCGGCGTTCCTGTGTTGGGTGAATATATATTTATAACGGTTATATCCTCTTATTGGACTGACCCCTTTATCATTACATAACATCCTTCTTTATCTCTTGGTAGTTTCTTTGTTTTGTAGTCTATTTTGTCTGATACAAGTACTGCAATTGCTTTTTTCTCCCTGTTGTTTGCATGAAATATCTTTTTCCATCCCTTCACTTTTAATCTGTGTATATCTTTGGGTTTGAGGTGAGTCTCTTGTAAGTAGCATATAGATGGGTCTTGCTTTTTTATGCATTCTATTAGTCTGTGTCTTTTGATTGTTGCATTCAGTCCATTTATGTTTAGGGTGATTATTGATAGATATGTACTTATTGCCATTGCCGGCTTTAGATTCGTGGTTACCAAAGGTTCATCTGTAGCTTCTTTACTATCTAACAGTCTAACTTAACTTTCTTGTTAAGCTATTATAAACACAGTCTGATGAATCTTTATTTCTCTCCCTTCTTATTCTTCCTCCTCCATTCTTTATATGCTAGTTGTTTTATTCTGTACTCTTTTGCGTTTCCTTTGACCTGTTTTGTGGATATCTGTTTATTTTTTTGCCTTTAGTTTGTATTTGGATGATCTACTTTCTTTGCTATGATTCTGTTTTCTCTGGTGACCTCTTTTTAGCCTTAGGAGTGCTTCCATCTAGAGCAGTGCCTTTAACATATCTTGTAGAGGTGGTTTGTGGGAGGCAAATTCCCTCAACTCTCGCTTGTCTGGGAATTGTTTAATCCCTCCCTCAAATTTAAAGGATAATCGTCTTGGATACAGTATTCTTGGTTCAAGGCCCTTCTGTTTCATTGCGTTAAATATATCATGCCATTCTCTTCTGGCCTGTAAGGTTTCTGTTGAGAAGTCTGATGATAACCTGATGGGTTTTCCTTTGTAGGTGATCTTTTTTCTCTCTCTGGCTGCCTTTAATACTCTGTCCTTGTCTTTGATCTTTGCCATTTTAATTGTTGTATGTCTTGGTGTTGTCTTCCTTGGGTCTCTTGTGTTGGGAGATCTGTGGGCTTCCATGATCTGAGAAACTATTTCCTTTCCCAGCTTGGGGAAGTTTTCCTTAATTATGTCTTCAAAGACACTTTCTATCCCTTTTTCTCTTCTTCTTCTGGTACTCCTATAATGCAAATATTCTTCCGTTTGGATTGGTCACACAGTTCTCTTAATATTCTTTCATTCCTAGAGATCCTTTTATCTCTCTGTGCCTCAGCTTCTCTGTACTCCTGTTCTCTGTTTTGTATTCCATTAACAGTCTCTGGAACCTCGTCCAGTATGCTCTTAAGCCCGTCAATCAACTGTTTCATTTCTGTAATGTCCCTTCTGACTTCCCCCCTGAGCCCCTGCATATTTCTCTGTAAGTTCATCAGCATAGTTATGACTTTTATTCTGAATTTTTTTTCAGGAAGATTGTTTAAGTCTATCCCACCAGGCCCTCTCTCTGGGGTTGTCTGGGTGATTTTTGAGTAGACCAGATTCTTCTGTCTTTTCATTGCGATAGAAGTGGTCCAGGCAGGTGCCATGTGTGTCAGCTGGGAGAACAAATTCCCTTCCTGCTTGTTGTTCTCCTTGCCCTTCTCCGCAGCCTGTGCCAGTTACCCACACACCGGGAAGCAGTCTCTGGGCTAATCCCCTGAGCTGCCGTGGGCAGGGCCGCCCTCATGCTAGCCTAGAGCACTGCAGGGGTTTCCAGCCATGCCGGGTCCGTTGTAGCAAATCTGGCGCCCCTTCACACCTTCCAGATCTTGCTCTGGCTTCCATAGCCTGTGCCGGTTGCCCACACACCAGGAGGCAATCTCTGGGATAATCCCTTGTGCTGCTGTGGGCAGCGCCACCCTCAGGCTAGCCTACAGCACTGTGGGAGTTTGCAGCCATGCTGGGTGCATCCTGCGCACCTTGGTGCCTTCCGGACCTTGCTCTGGCTTCCTCAGCCCTGCGCCCCTGCCAGGAGGAGATTCTGTGTGGTTGCTGTGGACGGGGCCACTCTCCCTCTGTTCCGCAGCTATGGTGGATCCGTCCGACTGTTTGCAGCTCTGGCCGGGGGAACGAATGGCGGGCTGATCGCAGTGAGGTGCTTTAGCGGGGCTGCTTTACCCGGCAGCCAGTTAGGGGGCCTGAAATTCCTCAAGATTTCCAGTCTGCTGGGCTGAGTGTGCTGGGACGATTTTGTTCTGCTTTTGGGCCCTTGTTTCTTTAAGACTTTTAAAAAAGCGCCCGCTTTTCTTTTGTCACCGGGGAGCCAGCTGTGGGACCTGCTCGCAGTCTCCGTCTGGGATCCTGCCTTTCCGTTTCTCTAATCTCCAGTACACCATGCAATGTGTGTCTGTGCTCCCAATGCAGATCACAAGGGCTGGTTATTTAGCAGTCCTGTTCTTCCACTCCCTCCCCACTCTGATTCTTTTCCTCCTGCCGGTAAGCTGGGGTGGGGGAGTGCTCAGGTCCCTCCAGGTTGTGGCTTTGTATCTTACCCGCTTCGTGAGGTGCTGAGTTCTCACAGATGTAGTTGTAGCCTGGCTATTATTGTATCTCTGGCCTGTCTTTTAGGAATAGTTGTATTTTCACAGATATATACGGTTTTGGGAGGAGATTTCCGCCGCCTTGCTCATGCTGCCATCTTGCTGAGCTCCCCACAACTGGTTTTTGAATAATGATCTTATATCCCATAAACTTATCTCATTTATTAGTCCTAGTAACATTTGTCTACACGGACACAGTTGTCTGGCATTCCTTGCTCCTGAACAATCTGTATGCTTCCTGTCTTACTGCACTGGCTAGAACTCTAGCACAATGTTGGCCTGAGGAGCTTAGAGTGGACATCCTTGCCTTTTTCCTGACTTTAGAAAGAGAGCATTCAGTGTTTAACCATTGAGTATGTCACCTGTGGTTTTTCATGGATTATGAGGTTATCATCCATTATGAGATTGAGGAAGTTTCTGTTTTACTCTTACCTTATATTATCTTTTAAATATATATATTTCTGTATGGTTTCATGATATGAGTAGGGAAGTGTTCTCTCCCAATTCTCTGGAAAAGTTTTATAGACTTGAATAACTGCTCCCTTAAATGTTTAATAGAATTCACCAGTGGCACAATTTGGGTCTGACAACTTCTTTGTGGTAAAGTTTTTAAGCTACAATTTCTTTAATTATTATAGGGCCATTCAAGCACTCTATTCTTTTGGAATTAGCTTATCTTGATAGTTTTCATCCTTCAAGGAATTTGTCTGGTTCACTGAATTTGTTGAACTTAATGGCATAAAGTTTCTAATATTCCTTTATTGTCCTTTTAATACTTGTAGATTCTGTACTGGTATTACCATTCTTGTTCCTGACATTGGTAACTGTGTCCTCTTTTTCTTGTGATATTAGTCAGCTTTATTGTCTTGACAAAGAACCATTTTTTTATAATTAACATATAACATTACATTAGTTTCAGGAAGAACCAGTTTTTAGTTTCACTGATTTTCTCCATTTTTCTTTTTAATTTCTGTTCTGAACTTATTACTTCCTTTCTTCTGCTTAATTTGTTCTTATTTTTAATTTCTTGAGAAAAACCAAGATGACTGATTTGACACTTTTTTTTTCTTTATAGGTGTTCAGGAACATAAATTCCCTATTTAGCTGCCTTCCACAAATTTTGATATACTGTGTTTTCATCTTCATCTAGTTAAAAATACTTTCACTTTTGAGCTTTTCTTTGATCCATTGGCTATGCAGAGGTGTATTAGTTTCCAAATATCTGAAGATTTTTCAACTATCTTGCTATTATTAACCTCTAATTTATTCCAAGGTATTAAGAGAGTATGTTTCATGTGATTTGAATTCTTTTAACTTTGTTGAGACAGTTTTTATGATCCACAATATGGTTTATCTTACTATTCCATGTACATGCTTGAAAAGAATTTTCATTTTGCTGTTATTCAGTTGAATGTTCTATAAATGTCAATTATATCAGATAGGTTGACAGTATTGTTCAGTTCTATATTATTATGAATTTTCTTTCTACACATTTTCTACTATTTAGAGGGATGAGTATTGAAATATCCATTATATAATTGTAGATAATTTTATATTTCTCCTTGAAGTTCTATTAGCTTTTGTTTCACATATTTTCAACCTATGTAAGTATATATTTTGGATTATTTTCTTAATGAAGTGTCCTGGACTATTTATGGTTATAAAGTGATCTTTTATACTTGGTAATGTTCCTTCTTCTGAAATTTAATGTCTGATTTTGATTAGTGTTAGTACATGTATTAGTTTTCCACTGCTGTAAAACAAATTATCATTGCAACCTAGAACAATACCCATTTACTATCTCACAGTTCTGTGTGTCAGAAGTTCAGGTGGGCTCAACTGGCTTTTCTACTTAGGGTATTACAAGGCAGAAATCAAGATGTCAGACAGGCTGGTCTCCTATCTAAAGGCTCTGGGGAAGAAACTGCTTCTAAGCACATTCAGCTTGGCTGAATTCAGTATTTCATGGCTGCAGGTCTGAGGTCCCTGATTCCTTGCTGGCTGTGGGCCCAGGGCACCTCTCTATTTCTAGAGGATGTGTATGCACTTGGTGCCTTCCATTTTCAAACCAGTAATGATGCACCCAGTACTTTTCATGCTTTCAATCTCTGACTTCTGCCACTAGCCAGAGAAAACGCTCTGCCCATGTGATTAGATTAAGCTCACTGGGATATTTCTTTTGCCATGTACTATTAAAAACATGGGAATGATAACTCATCCTATATACAGGTTCTACCCACACCCAAAGGGAGATAATTGTACAAGAATGAGGGTAATTGGGAGTCAGTTTTAGAATTCTGCTTAACACAACATGGCATATCTTTTTCAGTATCTTAATCTATTTGTATCTTTATATTTAAAGCAGATTTCTTATAGACAATATATAGTTGGGACTTATTTTTTTATCTAATATTACAATCTCTACCTCCACCTCTAAGTGGGGTATTTACATTTAATGTGATCATTCACAGAGCTGGGTTTATATCCACCATCTTGCTTTTGTTTGGCATTTGTTTCATTTGTTCTTTGTTCCTTTTTTCCACTAAAGATTTTTTTAGAACATTGATATTTCTCATTATGCATTATCATATTTTTCTGCTGTTTTGCATGCCAGGTAATAGTTGGTTGTATGTAAAACATTACAGATTTTATCTTGTTGGATGCTGGATATTTTTGTATTTATAGGAACTTGTATTTTGTTCTGAGATGTAGTTAAGTTACCTGGGAATAGTCTGATACTTTCATGTAAAAGAACAAGAGGATTAATTTGGCCCTATTAGAGAGGCAGAACTGTTCTCAGTAGAATACCCCAAGAATTAAAGGTTTACCACTCTGGCTACTGTGACACATTGTTCTTGGTCCTATGTGAATGCTAATTATTGTTCCCTCTGATTATTTGGGTGTTCTTTCCCTGGACTTCAGCTTCTTCACATGCCTGCACTGATCAACAGTCAGCTGAAGACTTGAGAGAGACCCTCTGTTTATCTTTAGGTCTCCCTCTCTCTCTCTCTCTCTCTCTGTGCTGGTTGTTTCTCTCTGGTACTCTGCCATGAAAATTCTGTCAGCTTGGTCTCCCTGGACTCCAAACTCTTTCTTCAATTAAGGGAGACTGCCCTGCTCTGCATGGGTTTCCTGTTCTGTGCTATGCTTAAAACTCTATAAATGCAGTAATCTAAGTCAATACCATGGCTCACCTCATTTATTTCCAATCTCTCAAGGATTACTCTTCTTTGTTGCCTGATGTTCAATGTTTTGAGAACCACTGCTTCACATATTTTGTTAAAGCTTTAGTTCATTCAGGTGAAAGAGTAAATGTAGTACCTGTTACTCCATCCTGGCCAGAAATGGAGGTTCTAGTACTTATGTTTTATTCTCTTTAAATATAATGAGGGGTATACAAAAGCTGGTAGTAGTAAGGGTCATAGAAGATTAATGCAAAAATTCAGAAATATATGTATGTACCGGGGCCCCCCAACTTAAAATGGGTCATGATACAGGATAACTAATTGTGATAGAATAATTGAGTTCATAGGTCAAATCTATAATACAAAGAAATTTCTAATTTCTTAATTTATTTGCATTAATATTTCCCTGTTGTACACATTGACTATAACACACCGAAATGAACACATTTATAAGTTGACTGAAGGAAGGAAATAATAACCTTTGAGAAGTCCAGAGTTATCAATGGGTCCAGGATATACATTATGATCTCCCATCTGGTATTTGTCCCAACTGTCAAAGCCAACATATTTTTTCCACTGCTTGAACCAGCGACTATCGACTAGGTACCTAAAAAAGAAAAAAAAGTCAGGAAGGAAAATACCTGGAACTATAGGCACAGCAAAAAGCTATCTATTTTTGGTACTTCATTTTATATTAAACTGTGTACTACTTCAAAGGATTATTAAGAGTAACTGTAATTTCAGTGTTTGAAAGAAAAATATTTCACTTGTGTGAAGTATTATTTCTATTGTTCTCTAAGTTTCTATTATTTGAAGGCAAGCATTAACACACATTAGAAAGAAAAATCCTTAACATAAATGTTTTAAAAAATCCAAGCAATAGCTATTCAATTAAGTATTTGTCAACTGAACAAAAATTTAAATGGTAATACAAATAAAACAAATTTAAAATGCAATATGATAAAATATAAAGAAATATGAAAATGGCTTGTTTGCCAAAAATTTACAAATATAGCATGTTAATTTTATATACCTATCTTTTTGACGGTAAGGAAAATAGATTATTAAAGGTTTGCAAGAGATTATAATAATTATAATCAAAGTTTTAAAAGTCTCTAAAAATAATTAGCTTCCTTACAACAAAAGTTAGTAACAATAATACTGTCTCCGTTTCTCAAAAAGTAGTAAAATCTGCTGGAGCAAAAGGTTTTGTTTTTTTATTAATTTCAGAAGTGCGATACACCAAACACTGTGTTACTGAAATTATATTCATTCATTTTCAAATATCTAGACATTTCTCATTAGATGAACAGTAACAGAAAAAATAATGGTATTCTAGCAAGGAAAGCATGAAAAACAATAAACCTAAAAATCTTTACAAATTTACTCTGAGTATAGTATACATACTATGAAATACTGCTTTGCTACTGATTCATAATTATTTTAGAATCTTTTCCAGGAATACTTCCCCACATTAAACCAAGTTCAATCACAAAATCAAAAGTAAAGGTTAAAACAAATGTGTGTAATAATATAGGCAGCCACCTTTTTGAGGAGATTATCATTCTAATGTTTCTGTGCTAACTACATGTAGCACTATAGGAATGAAAACCTAGAGTTACATCTGAAAATATCTGGAGTGAAGGCACCAAACTAACAAAACTCCACAACTCTTAAAGAACATTCATCAGTGGTTTAATTCACCAAAACTGGGTACTGCAGAATTATTACATGCCAGTACTCCAAACCCACTGTCAGGGTTATGCAACAGGAAGGCTCCCAAATCACAGAATTTCAGATTTATTAGAAAACAAAAGTCGAGAAACTAAGTCTTAAGAAAACCCTGTTTCTAAAATAAATGGACTAGACTAAGCAACAGCTGTAGATGTTAAATTGATAATAAAGAAATTATACTCAACTGTATACCATCCACTAAAAAAATCCTAACTCTTTCTCCTTTGCAATTTAAACAACATATTCAGACATTACATTTCCTGTCTTTGAAAAAACAAAAAAAAATCATGTCATATGTACTAAGTGGCTTTTCCCCCATTCCTTTCACCTATTTCTCTATCATTGTGCCACTTTCATAGTTTCTGAATTACTTAAATCTTGACATTTTGCAGGGCAAGTTCCCTTAGCTTGCTGTTGCAAATTGTCTCAGCTATCCTTTGCTATTTGCTCTTCCACATGAATTTTAGAATCAGTTTTAATGAACTTCCCCAAAAAACTCCAAAGATTTTGATTGGAATTGTGTTGACCTTATACATTTATAGAATCACTATAATTTAAAATGTCATTTATAAAAATTACATTAAAAACTATTTGTGGGAAATTCCCCCAAATGGCGGTGTGAGAGGTGAGACAGAGAACTCCTCTCAAAACCACAGATAGTGTGAAAATAGAGTTAATACAACTAACCCTAAAAACAGCAACAGGAGAGAAGGTTGTACAAGACTGCATACAGACCTCAGGAACAGAGACCACACAAAACAGGGTAACGTATGAAAGCCTTGATCAGGCGGCACTGGGACCCTTCCCCCACCCCAGCTTACCAGCAGGAGGAAGAGAAACAGAGCAGGGGTGGGGGAGGAACCCTGGGACTGCTGAACACCTAGCCCTGGTGATCTGCTTTACAAGCAGAAACCTACATTGTGTGGTGCTCTGGAGGATGGGGAGCTGGGACAGGTGGAGTGCTTGAGAGACAGATTCCGGCCATTTGTGGAGGAGGGGATCCACACCTGGCCGCTCTGGGACAAGGGAAAGGCAGGCAGTCTGACAGGCTTCATAGCAGCGAGAGGGCTGCTGAAGGGGTGGCGGGGTTTGCATGAAGCTTGCTGCGGGAGAAGTGATAGGGGGACAAGGTTGCCTGGGCACCTCTGCCCAGCAGATTGGTAACTTTGGGGACCTTCAGGAGCTCTAACCCTTGGCTGGATACTCAGCTCCAAGGCTCCCGACCGTGCCACATAGCCGGCTGAGCCTTCCTACTGGCCCAACAGCACCAGCTCGCAAACTGGCAGTCACTGCTCTGGCATCAGTCCAGCAAGTGTGAGGCCCCACCTACAACATATAGAGATGTCAAGCACAGAGACTGACACCTGTGTACTCGGCCCACAGGCTCTGATACACAAACAGGCAGGGAAGACGGGAATCAGGAAACAGATCTTTCCTCCGACCACGAACCAGTTCCGCTCCCCTATGATCCTCGACCTCACTCTATGGGCAGAGAAGCTGCAGAGACTGGAGATTCTTGGCAATACAAGGGACAACACAGAAATTGAAACGTCAAAAGAATGTGGTTTAGACCAAAATCTCACAAACCCCAGGAAAAGGCCCAAATGAAACGGAACTCACCACTCTTCCTGAAAGAGAGTTCAAAATAAAAATCAGAGTTCCGGTAAGATGGCGGCGTAAGCAGGGCAGCAGAAATCTCCTCCCAACAATATATTTATCTATGAAAATACAGCAAATACAACTATTCCCAAAAGAGAGACCAGAATACACAGGAAAGCGCACAGCATGCAGCTACACCTGAGAGGACTCAGCACCCGGCGAGGGGAGTAAGATACAGAGCCAGAACCAGGCGGGACCCGAGCACTCACCCACCCCAGCGCACCGGCAGGAGAGGAGGATTCAGAGCCAGGAGGGAGTGTAAGTACAGGCACGCAAAATAACCAGCCCTGGTGATCTGCGCGGGGAGCGCTGACACACATCACGCGGTGTAGCAGAGATTGGAGACACAGAAGGTGCAGGATCTGAGCGGGGAACGCGCCAGGGTGCTTACAGCCTGCTCCCGGGAAGGAAAGAAAAAAAAAAGAAGAAAAGCGGGCGCTTTTCTCAGCGGTCTTAAAGAGACAGGAGCCCAGCGGAGGGGCTGGATCGCTCCGGCACATTTAGCTGGCGACTGGGATAGGGTGGCCACACTTAGACTTCCCACAGAGATCAACAGCCTCCCATTCGTTTCCACCCCGGCCAGAGCTATAAGGGCCCTGCGGAGCGGCGCAGGATGGCTGTGGAATAGCGGAGCAACAGCGTCACCTACAGCATCCCCACAAAATCCACTCCTGGTGGGTGTTTTGTTCTGTTTTGTTTTTCATTTTTTGTTTTTTGCTTTTTCTTCTCTTTCTTTTTTCTTTTCTTTTCTTTTCTTTTTTTTTCTTTTCTCCGTTTTTATTCTTTTTTTTTTCTTTTTAAAGTCTTAAAGAGACCAGCGGACCTATGTGGCAAATACCAGTGACCACTTCTACAGCCATGAAAAGACAGAGGAATATGATCCAGACTTAAGATCAGCCAGACAACCCCAGAGAAGGAGCCTGAAGGGATGGAAATGCACAGTCTTCCTGAAAAAGAATTCAGAATAAAAGATATAACCATGCTGATGGATCTACAGAGAAATATGCAAGAGCTGAGGGAGGAAGTGAGGGAAGTGAGGGAAGTGAGGAAAGTCAATGCAGAAATCAGACAAGCGACCGACGGGCTTAACAGCAGACTGGATGAGATGCAAGAGACTGTTAATGGAATAGAAATCAGAGAACAGGAATACAGAGAAGCTGAGGCAGAGAGAGATAAAAGGATCTCTAGGAATGAAAGAATATTAAGAGAACTGTGTGACCAATCCAAACGGAACAATATTCGCATTATACGAGTACCAGAGGAAGAAGAGAGAGAAAAAGGGATAGAAAGTGTCTTTGAAGAAATAATTGCTGAAAACTTTCCCACGCTGGGGAAGGAAATAGTCTCGCAGTCCACGGAAGCCCACAGATCTCCAACACAAGGGACCCAAGGAAGACAACAACAAGACACACAATAATTAACATGGCAAAGATCAAAGATAAAGACAGAGTATTAAAGGCAGCTAGAGAGAGAAAAAAGATCACCTACAAAGGAAAACCCATCAGACTGTCATCAGACTTCTTAACAGAAACCTTACAGGCCAGAAAAGAATGGCACGATATATTTAACGTAATAAAACAGAAGGGCCTCGAACCAAGAATATTGCATCCAGCACGATTATCATTTAAATATGACAGAGGGATTAAACAATTTCCAGACAAACGAAAGTTGAGAGAGTTTGCCTCTCATAAACCACCACTACAGGATATCGTAAATGGACTGCTCTAGAGGGAAGCACCCCTAAGGCTAAAAAGATGTCACCAGAGAAAATAAAATCATAGCAAAGAAACCAGACCATCCAAATAATAACTAAAGGCAAAGAATAAAACACCTAATATATAAAGAATTGTGGAAGAAGAATAACAAGGGAGAGAAATAAAGAAACATCAGATGGTGTTCACAATAACTTAACAAGAATGTTAAGTTAGATTGCTAGATAGTAAAGACGCAATCCTTAAAGCTTTGGTAGCCACGAATCTAAAGCCAGCAATGGCAATAAGTACGTATCTATCAATAATCACCCTAAATGTAAACGAACTGAATGCACCAATCAAAAGACACAGAGTAACAGAATGGATAAAAAAACCAAGACCCATCTATATGCTGCTTACAAGAGACTCACCTCAAACCCAAAGATATACACAGACTAAAAGTGAAGGGATGGAAAAAGATATTCCATACAAAGAGACAAAAGCAGGTGTTGCAGTACTTGTATCAGACAAAATAGACTTCAAAACGAAGAAAGTAGCAAGAGATAAAGAAGGACATTACATA
Source organism: Phataginus tricuspis (assembly GCA_029783875.1). Taxonomy (NCBI): domain Eukaryota; kingdom Metazoa; phylum Chordata; class Mammalia; order Pholidota; family Manidae; genus Phataginus; species Phataginus tricuspis. The sequence continues at coordinate 21,993,159 of JAQQAC010008719.1, read as the reverse complement.
ATGATAAAGGAGTCAGTCCAACAAGAAGATATAACCATTATAAATATATATGCACCCAACACAGGAGCGCCAACATATGTGAAACAAATACTAACGGAATTGAAGGAGGAAAAAGACAGCAATGCATTCATTTTAGGAGACTTCAACACACCACTCACTCCAAAGGACAGATCTACCAGACAGAGAATAAGTAAAGACACAGAGGCACTGAACAACACACTAGAACAGATGGACCTAACAGATATCTACAGAACTCTGCACCCAAAAGCAGAGGATACAAATTCTTCTCAAGGGCACATGGAACATTTTCCAGAATAGACTACATACTAGGCCACAAAAAGAACCTCAGTAAATTCAAAAATATTGAAATCCTACCAACCAACTTCTCAGATCACAAAGGTATAAAACTAGACATAAATTTAAGAAAGAAATAAAAAAGACTCCCAAATACATGGAGACTTAACAACATTCTCCTAAATAATCAATAGGTCAATGACCAAATCAAAGCAGAAATCAAAGAATATATGGAGACTATTGATAACAAAAACACAAAGCCACAACTTCTGTGGGACGCAGCAAAAGCAGTTGTAAGAGGAAAGTATATTGCAATGCAGGCCTATTTAAAGAAGGAAGAACATTCCCAAATGAACAGTCTAAAGACACAATTACTGAAATTGGAAAAAGAAGAACAAATGAGGCCCAAAGTCACCAGAAGGAGGGACAAAATGAAGATCAGAGAAGAAATAAATAAAATTGAGAAGAATACAATAGAAAAAAATCAATGAAACCAAGAGCTGTTTCTTTGAAAAAATAAGCAAAATAGATAAACCCCTAGCCAGACCTATTAAGAGAAAAAGAGAATCTACACACATAAACAGAATCAGAAATGAGAAAGGAAAAATAATGACAGACCCTACAGAAATACAAAGAATTATAAGAGAATATTATCAGAATCTATATGCCAACAAGCTGAAAAACATAGAAGAAATGGACAACTTCTTAGAAAAATACAACCTTCCAAGACTGACCAAGCAAGACCAGAAAAACTAAACAGACCAATCACCAGCAATGAGATTGAAGCGGTAATCAAAAAACTACTGAAGAACAAAACCTCCGGACCTGATGGATTCACCTCTGAATTCTATAAGACATATAGAGTAGAAATAACACCCATTCTCCTTAAAGTTTTCCAAAAAATAGAAGAAGAGGGAATACTTCCAAACTCATTCTATGAAGCCAGCATCACTCTAATACCAAAACTGGGCAAAGACCTCGCCAAAAAAGAAAATTACAGACCAATATCCCTGATGAACGTAGATGCAAAAATACTCAACAAAATATTAGCAAACCGAATTGAAAAATACATCAAGAGGATCATACACCATGATCAAGTGGGATTCATCCCAGGGATGCAAGGATGGTACAACATTCAAAAATCCATCAACATCATCCACCACATCAACAAAAAGAAGAACAAAAACCACATGATCATCTCCATAGATGCTGAAAAAGCATCTGACAAAATTCAGCATCCATTCATGATTAAAACTCTCAACAAAATGGATATAGACGGCAAGTACCTCAACATCATAAAGGCCATATATGACAAACACACAGCTAACATCATACTTAACAGCGAGAAGCTGAAAGCTTTTCATCTAAGATCAGCAACAAGACAGGAATGCCCACTCTCTCCACTGTTATTCAGCATAGTGTTGGAGGTCCTAGCCACGGCAATCAGACAAAACAAAGACATACAAGGCATCCAGATTGGTAAAGAAGAAGTCAAATTGTCACCATTTGCACATGACATGATACTGTACATAAAAAACCCTAAAGACTCCACTCCAAAACTACTAGAACTAATATATGAATTCAGCAAAGTTGCAGGGTACAAAATTAACACACAGAAATTCTGTTGCTTTCCTATACACTAACGATGAACTAACAGAAAGAGAAATCAGAAAAACAATTCCATTCACAATTGCATCAAAAAGAAAAAAATACCTAGGAATAAACCTAACGAAGGAAGTGAAAGACCTATATTCTGAAAACTACAACACTCCTAAGAGAAATTAAAGTGGACACTAACAAATGGAAATGCATCCCATGCTCTTGGCGAGGAAGAATAAATATTGTCAAAATGGCTATACTACCTAAAGCAATCTACAGATTCAATGCAATCCCTATCAAACTCCCAACAGCTTTCTTCAACGAACTCGAACAAATAATTCTAAAATTCATATGGAACCAGAAAAGACCCCGAATAGACAAAGCAATCCTGAGAAGAAGCAATAAAACAGGGGGAATTATGCTCCCTGACTTCAAGCTCTACTACAAAGCCACAGTAATCAAGACAATTTGGTACTGGCACAAAAACAAACCCACAGACCAGTTGAACGGAATAGAAAATCCAAACATTAACCCAAACATATAGAGTCAATTAATATTTGATAAAGGAGCCTTGGATATACAATGGGGAGATGACAGCCTCTTCAGCAGCTGGTGTTGGAAAAACTGGACAGCTACATGTAAGAGAATGAAACTGGACTACTGTCTAGCCCCATACACAAAGGTAAACTCAAGGTGGATCAAAGACCTGAATGTAAGTCATGAAACTATAAAACTCTTAGAAAAAAACAGGCAAACATCTCTTGGACATAAACATGAGTGACTTCTTCATGAACATATCTCCCTGGGCAAGGGAAACAAAAGCAAAAATAAACAAGTGGGACTATGTCAAGCTGAAAAGCTTCTGTACAGCAAAGGACACCATCAGTAGAACAAAATGATCCTACAGTATGGGATAATATATTCATAAATGATGTATCTTATAAAGGGTTGACATGCAAAATATATAAAGAACTCACGCACCTTAACAAAGAAAAAGCAAATAATCCAATTAAGAAATGGGCAGAGGACATGAATAGACACTTGTCTAAAGAAGAAATTCAGATGGCCAACAGGCACATGAAAAGATGCTCCACATCGCTAATCATCAGAGAAATGCAGATTAAAACCACAATGAGATATCACCTCACACCAGTGAGGATGGCCAACATCTGAAACACAAACAACAAATATTGGCGAGGATGTGAAGAAAAGGGAACCCTTCTACACTGCTGGTGGGAATGCAAATTAGTTCAACCATTGTGGAAAGCAGTATGGAGGTTCCTCAAAAAACTCAAAATAGAAATACCATTTGACCCAGGAATTCCACTCCTAGGTATTTATCCTAAGAATGCAGCAGCCCAGTTTGAAAAAGACATATGTACCCCTATGTTTACCACAGCAGTATTTACAATAGCCAGGAAATAGAAGGAACCTAAGTGTCCATCAGTAGATGAATGGATAAAGATGTGGTACATATACAGAATGGAATATTATTCAGCCATAAGAAGAAAACAAATCCTACCATTTGCAACAACATGGATGGAGCTAGAGGGTATTATGCTCAGTGAAATAAGCCAAGCCAAAAAGACAAGTATCAAATGACTTCACTCATATGTGGAGAATAAGAACAAAGAAAAACACTGAAGGAACAAAACAGCAGCAGTCTCCTAGAACCCAAGAATGGAGTAATTGTTACCAAAGGGAAAGGGACTGGGGAAGATGGGTGGGAAGGGAGGGATAAGAGGGAAAAAGGGGCATTACGATTAGCAAATGTAATGTTGGGGGGGCATGGGGAGGGCTATACAACTCAAAGAAGACATGTAGTGATTCTATAGCATCTCACTATGCTGAGACAGTGAGTGCAATGGGGTTGCTGGGGGGGACCTGATGAAGGGGGCCGTATAATAACCATAATATTGTACATGTAATTGTACATTAATGATGCCAAAATAAATTATAAAATAAATAAATAAATAAATAATAAAATAAACATCATAAACATGCTTATGGAGGTAAAGAAAAATATTCAAGAATTCAGGAACAAATTTAAGTCGGAGATTCAATCATTAAGAAATTCCATATGTGAAATGAAACATACAATGGAAGGATTTAAAAGCAGATTAGATGTAGTAGAAGAGACAGTAAATGGAATTGAAATTAGAGAAGAGGAATACAAAGAAGGTGAGGCACAGAGAGGAAAAAGAATCTCTAAGCATGAAAGAATATTGAGAGAACTGTGTGACCAATCCAAACGAACAATATTCGTGTTATAGGGGTATCAGAAGAAGGAGAAGAGAGAAAAAGGGATGGAAAGTGTCACTGAGAAGGTAATTGCTGAAAAATTCCCCAATCTGGGGAAGGAGATAGTCTCTCAAGCCATGGAGGTGCACAGATCTCCCAACACAAGGGACCTAAAGAAGACAACATCAAGACATATAATAATTAAAATGGCTAAGATCAAAGATAAAGACAGCCTTTTAAAGCAGTTAGAGAGAGAAAAAAGATCACAAAGAAAGGAAAATTCATCAGGGTATCATCAGACTTATCAAGAGAAATCTTACAGGCCAGAAGGGAGTGGCATGATATATTTAATGCAATGAAGCAGAAGGGCCTCAAACAAAGAATACTCTACCCAGAAAGGTTATCATTTAAATTTGAAGGAGGGATTAAACAATTTTCAGATAAGCAAAAGCTGAGAGAATTTACCTCCCATAAACCACCTGTATAGTGCATTTTGGAGGGACTCTTATAGATGGAAGTATTCCTAACCCTAAACAGATGTCATCCAAGGGATAGACAAAGAGTACACAATACGATTCATAACATACAAAGAATGGAGGAGGAAGAAAAAGAAGGAAAAGAAAAAAAAAGAATCTTCAGGTTGTGTTTGTAATGGCATACGAAGCGAGTTAAATTAGACTGTTAGATAGTAAGGGAATTACCCTTCAACCTTTGGTAGCCACAAATCTAAAGCCTGCAATGCCAATAAGTACATACCTATTGATAATAAGCCTAAATGTAAATGGTCTGAATGCAGCAATCAAAAGACACAGAGCCACTGAATGGATTAAAAACAAGACCCGTCTATATGCTGCCTACAAGTAACTCACTTCAAACACAAAGACATACACAGACTAAAAGTGAAGGGATGGAAAAAGATATTTCATGCAACTAATAGGGAGAAAAAAGAAGGAGTTGCAGTACTTGTATTAGACAAAATAGACTTCAAAACAAAGAAAGTCACAATAGACAAAGAGGACATTACATAATGTTAAAGGGTTTAGTCCAACAAGAGGATATAACTATTATAAACATCTATGCACCCAACAATCGATCACCTACATATGTGAAACAAATACTAACTGAATTAAAGGGGGAAATAGAATGCAATGTATTCATTTTGGGAGATATCAATGCACCACTCACTCCAAAGGACAGATCAACCATACAGAAAACAAATGATAGAGGCACTGAACAACGTATCAGAACATATGGACCAAACAGACATCTATACAACACTCCATTCAAAAGCAACAGGATACACATTCTTCTCAAGTGCACATGGAACATTTTCAAGAATAGATCATATACTAGGCCACAAAAAGAGCCTCAGTAAATTCAGAAAGATTGAAATTGTACCAACCAGCTTCTCAGATCAGAAAGGTATGAAACTACAAATAAATTACTCAAAGAAAATGAAAAAGACCACAAATACATGGAGGCTTAATAACATGCTCCTAAATAATCAATGGATCAATGACCAAATAAAAACAGAGATCAAGCAATATACGGAGACAAATGACAACAATGATACAACAACACAAAACCTGTGGAATGTAGCGAAGGCTGTGGTAAGAGGGAATCATATTGCAATACAGGCCTATCTCAGGAAAGAAGAACAATCCCAATTGAACAGTCTAAACTCACAATTAATGAAACTTGGAAAGGAAGAACAATTGAGGCCCAAAGTCAGTAGAAGGAGGGCATAATAAAGATTAAAGCATAAATAAATAAAATTGAGAAGAATAAAATAGAAGAAATCAATAAAAGCAGGAGCTGGTTCTTTCAGAAAATAAAAATAGATAAACCCCAGCTATTATCAAGACTACACCCATAAATAGAATCATAAATGAGAAAAGAAAAATTACTATGAACAACACAGAAATACAAAGAATTATGAGAGAATACTATGAAAAATTATATGCTAACAAACTGGATGACCTAGAAGAAATGGACAACTTTATAGAAAAATACAACCAACCCAGGCTGACCCAAGAAGAAACAGAAAATCTGAATAGACCAATTACCAGCAAAAAAATTGAACTGGTAATCAAAAAACTACCTAAGAACAAAACTCCTGGCCCAGATGGTTTCACTGCTGAATTGTATCAAACATTTAGTGAAGACCTAATACCCATCCTCCTTAAAGTTTTCCAAAAAGTAGAAGAGGAGGGAATACTTCCAAACTCATTCTATGAGGCCAACATCACTCTAATACCAAAACCAGGCAAAGACACCACAAAAAAAGAAAATTACAGAACAATATCCCTGATGAACATAGATGTAAAAATACTCAAAAAAATATTAGGAAACAGAATTCAAAAACATATCAAAAAGGTCATCCATCATGATCAAGTGGGATTCATCCCAGGGATGCAAGCATGGTACAACATTCGAAAATCCATCAACATCATCCACCACATCAACAAAAAGAAGGACAGAAACCACATGATCATACATAGATGCTGAAAAAGCATTTGACAAAATTCAACATCAACTCATGATAAAAACTCTCAACAAAACGGGAATAGAGGGCAAGTACCTCAACATAATAAAGGCTATACATGACAAACCCACAGCCAATATTACACTTAACAGTGAGAAGCTGAAAGCTTTTCCTTTAAGATTGGGACCAGACAAGGATGCCCACTCTCCCCACTTTTATTCAACATAGTTCTAGAGGTCCTAGCCATGGCAATCAGACAACACAAAGAAATAAAAGGCATCCAGATTTGTAAGGAAGAGGTCAACCTGTCCCTGTTTGCAGATGACATGATATTGTACATAAAAAACCCTAAAGAATCCACTCCAAAAGTACTAGAACTAATATCTGAATTCAGCAAAGTTTCGGGATACAAAATTAATACACAGAAATCTGTTGCATTTCTATACACTAATGGTGAACTAGCAGAAAGAGAAATCAGGAAAACAATTCCATTCACAATTGCATCAAAAAGAATAAAATACCTAGGAATAAACCTAACCAAGGAAGTGAAAGACTTATACTCTGAAAAGACGCTCATGAGAGAAATTAAAGAAAATACCAATAAATGGAAGCACATTGGGTGCTCAAGGATAGGAAGAATTAATACTGTCAAAATGGTTATACTACCTAAAGCAATCTACAGATTCAATGCAATCCCTATCAAAATACCAACAGCGTTCTTCAATGAACTAGAGAAAATAGTTCTAAAAGTCATATGGAACCACAAAAGACCCCAAATAGCCAAAGCAATCCTGAGAAGGAAGAATAGTGTGGGGAATTCCACTGCTTGAGTTCAAGCTCTACTACAAAGCCACAGGAATCAAGACAATTTGGTACTTGCACAAGAACAGACCCATAGACCAATGGAACAAACTAGAGAGCCCAAATACAAACCTAAGCATATATGGTCAATTAATATACTATAAAGGAATCATGGCTATACAATGGGGAAATGACAGCCTCTTCAACAGCTGGTGTTGGCAAAACTGGACGGCTACATGTAAGAGAATGAAACTGGATTACTGTCTAACCCATACACAAAAGTAAACACAAAATGGATCAAAGACATGAATGTAAGTCATGAAAAAATAAAACTCTTAGATAAAAACATAGGCAAAAATTTCTTGGACATAAATATGAGCAACTTCTTCATGAACATTTCTCCCCATGCAGGGAAACAAAAGCAAAAATGAATGAGTGGGACTATATCAAACTAAAAAACTTCTGTACAGCAAAGGACACCATCAATAGAACAAAAAGACATCCTACAGTATGGGAGAATATATTCATAAATGACATATCCAATAAAGGGTTGACATCCAAATTATATAAAGAGCTCACGCACCTCAACAAACAAAAAGTAAATAATTCAATTAAAAAATGGGCAGAGGAACTGAACAGACACTTCTCCAAAAAAGAAATTCAGATGCCCAACAGACACATGAAAAGATGCTCCACATCGCTAATCATCAGAGAAATGCAAATTAAACCCCCAATGAGATATCAGCTCACATCAGTTAGGATGGTTTCCATCCAAAAGACAAACAAGAAATGTTGGTAGCGATGTGGAGAAAGGGGAATCCTCCTACACTGCTGGTGGGAATGTAAATTAGTTCAATCATTGTGGAAAGCAGTATGGTGGTTCCTCAAAAACTGAAAAATAGAAATACCATTTGACTCAGGAATCCCACTCCTAGGAATTTACCCTAAGAATGCCGCGGCCCAGTTTGAAAGACATATGCACCCCTATGTTTATCGCAGCACTGTTTACCATAGTCAAAAAATGGAAGCAACCTAAGTGTCCATAAGTAGATGAATGGATAAAGAAGAGGTGGTACATATACACAATGGAATATTATTCAGCCATAAGAAGAAGACAAGTCCTACCATTTGCAACAACATGGATGGAGCTAGAGGGTATTATGCTCAGTGAAATAAGCCAGGCAGAGAAAGACTAGTATCAAATGATTTCACTCATCTGTGGAGTATAAGAACAAAGCAAAAACTGAAGGAACAAAACAGCAGCAGACTCACAGAATCCAAGAATCGACTAACAAAGGACAGGGGAAGATGGGTGGGAAGGGAGGGATAAGGAGGAAAAGGGGTTTTACGATTAGCACACATAATGTAGAGGGGGGTTGGATGGATACACGGAAGGTAGTATAACACATAGAAGACAAGTAGTGATTCTATAGCCTGTCACTACGCTGATGGACAGTGACTGTAATGGTGTATGAGGTGGGGTCTTGATAAGAGGCGGAGTCTAATAACCATAATATTGGTGATGTAATTGTACATTAATAATAGCAAAAAAAAAGTATTTGTGGAATACTATCAAAATTGTATTTATATTTATTTAAAGGTGTTTCTAAAAGATGGGGGTTTATCTCCCTAAATATTTAATAAATCCTTTATAGTTAAAGTAGAGGTTTATACTGGGTGGTATTCATATTCTATTGGATTTCTAGTTCAACTCTCTTTCCCACATCATGAAGTGACCATTTTCTGTATAATGATACTATTAAGAGAGGAGACTGATTCGGTGATTATTTAGTTGCTTTTAACACTATCTTCAAATTAAAAAGGCCATCGAATTTCTATTATAGTTCACCTCTATATTGCAGAACTTTGTTGTAATGAAACATGAGGTATGTAAAAAGAATGGGAGTATCTCACTCCACATCACTAATTATGAGGGAAATCCAAATTAAAACCACAATGGCATATCACCTCATACCAGTCAGGATGGCCAACATCCAGAAGACAAAAAACAACAAATGTTGGCGAGGATATGAAGAAAGGGGAACCCTCCTATACTGTTGGTGGGAATGTAAATTAGTTCAACCATTGTGGAAAACAATATGGATGTTCCTCATAAAACTAAAAACAGAAATACCATTGGACCCAGTAATTCCACTGCTAGGAATTTACATGAAGAAAACAAGATCCCTGATTCCCAGAGACATATGCACCCCTATGTTTACTGCAGCACTATTTACAATAGCCAACATATGGAAGCAACTTAAGTGTCCATCAGTAAATGAATGGATAAAGAAGATGTGGTACATATACACAATGGAATATTATTCAGCCATAAGAAGAAAACAAATCCTACCATTTGCAACAATGTGGATGGAGCTAGAGGGTATTATGATCAGTGAAATAAGCCGGGTGGAGAAAGACAAGTACGAAACGATTTCCCTCATTTGTGAAGTATAACAATGAAGCAAAAGTGAAGGAACAAAATAGCAGCAGACGCACAGAACCCAAGAAGGGACTAGCGGTTACCAAAGGGAGGGAGGGTTGGGTAGGGTGGATGGGGAAGGAGGGAGAAGGGGATTAAGGGGCATTATGATTAGCACACATAATAAAGGTAGGTCATGGTGAAGGCAGTATAGCATGGAGAAGACAAGTAATGACTCTATAGCATCTTACTACGCTGATGGACAGTGACTGAAATGGGTGTGGTGGGGTGCTCGATAATACAGCTGAATGTTGTAACTACAATGTTGCTGATGTGAAACCTTCATAAGATTGCTTATCAATGATACCTTAATAATAAAAAAAGGAATAGGAGTATCTGTAATAGAAATAATGTGCAGTCTTCTTAGGTGTACCCAAGAACAAGAACAGTATTAGGTGAAGTGGACAAACGAAAAAATTTAACCTGAAGACATTTACATGGATTTGCTGTAAAAACTCTACTCATCTGCTAAAATCTCAAGATTCCTCAGTCTGAACTGAAAAAGCCTATAACAGAATCAATAGCTCACAAAGACGATAAATAAGAGAACAAAGATTTGAATTTACACACTTTCAACAGCACCTTAATAATCCTTCGTATGATATTAGGATCCAGTGGGTCAAATATAAGCTTCTGAGTTTTTTTTCTTTAATAGCTATAACAATTTGTAAAGATTGGTGTTTCATGACTTTTATTCTTTAGTCTTTACAAATCGTTATATAGGATAAAATCTAAAATCCTTAACATTGCCTAAATGCTCTTGCATGAACTTCTCTTACTTTCCTTACTTTCTCAACAGGTACCATTTTTCTTTATGCTGAAATCTAACTACAAGAACCTTCCTTCAGTTCCTGGACACATTTTCTGTCTTGTGGCTCAGTCTGCCTCGAATATTCTCCTATTGCTCTCAACACCTAGTTAACCCCTATCATCTTTCAGATAGCCTAAATGTCACCTTCTCAGGAAATACTGCCATAGGCCTTTCCCCATTTCCTTTCAGACAGTTTGGGAAAGGAAAAACACCATGGCAATCTCAGCTTATAAAATGTCAAGGCTCCTTATCAAATTACAGAATCGCTTTTAAACAATACTTTAGCTTTACTCTTAGACCAGGCTCATACTCCTAAGCTTTAATATATTAGCTCATTTATTCCTTTAACTACCTAATAAAATAGGTACTAGTATAATTTCATAGGCAAAAAGAGACAAGAACCAGACTAATGTTTATGTGTAACTATGATATATGCCAAAAGCATCATTACAAACTAGAGGGTAAGATCTCGTTATGCATATGGAAAAAATTAATTAAGAGCTCTACCTTACATATGTAGTCAGTTCTACTCTAATGCTTAATTCGAAACTTAAACATGATTGATACATTAGGGAACAATAACATAAATGTCAATTCTTAAGTACTACTTCATCCACAAGCAGGAACAGGACTAGGGTGAGGCAAGTGAGATGCCTAGGAACCTAGCAGGAAGTGCCTTGTTAAATTTTGCATCCTAGATGCCTTGCTTGCCTCACCCTGGTCCTATCTCAAAACACCAACAGGTCAATGTAGAAAACTACCCAGCTGTCCTGAGCCACATAGGAATGCACAAAACAGACACACTTCAAACATCTACCTAAACTAATGCACGTTATGAGCTACACTCACCACACATCTGCTGTTACCAATGCTTGGCAGATTTCAGGTAACCCTCCTTCCACAACTTCACAATAACTCACAAGTTACAACTCTTCTCAATACCTCTTCCACAAGTCAACTTATCTTTTGCAAAGTGAAAACATTATTTATTGTGGTATTTAGGTATTTCTTAATCATTTAACAGTGATTTTTAGGAACACATGCTGTGTTACAGACAAACTGTACAAAAATTACAGTTGGATTAAAAACATAAACATGAAAGCAAAAGTATAACTTTTAAAAAAGATGGGAAAAAATCCTTGTTACCTTAGAATATAGATAGTTAAGACAAAATGCAAAAAAACTTAAAAGTTGATAAACTTGCCTAGGTTAAAATGAAAAGCTCCCATTCAACAAACATACCACCAAGTAAAGAGTTAAGGTACAGACTGGGAAAGATACCTATACTGCATATAACTAAGGATTAGAATACATGAAGAGCTCCTTTACGTGAACAAAGAAAGCAAGAAGGAAAGAAGGAAAAGAAAGAAAAAAAAGGGAAATTCACATAACAGGAAATCAGAATGGCCTCTATACATATGAGAAGATGCTTAATCTCATTAGCAATGGGAAAAATACAAATTAACACCATACCATATCATTCTCACGAACCTGGTGAACATACAAGTACATACAGGCGTCAACACTATTAAGTGTGGAGAAGTCGTATAGTAATGGACTCATGTACTTCCCATGGAAATGTAATCTAGAACCCTCACTGCAGAAAGTACTTTGGCAATATCCGTTAAAGATAAAGATGCCCTACAGAATCTCCTGCACTTATTTACAAGAATACAACTATAAAAATATATACTGCAACATTATTTGTAAGAAAAAGTAGGAAAAAATTGAATATCCATTATTCATACCAAGAAATACTACACAAAAATTGGAAGTGAAAAATACATCTCTGTGTATAAACATGGATAAATCTTAAAACTACAGTGTTGTACAATAAAAAACCAACTTGCAAAAGGATACATGTAATGTAATAAAAATACATTAACATAGATATGCATACAGTGCAACTACAGAAAATTTTAAAACATGCCACAAATAATGCATATTATTTACATATCCATGAATATATATTAAAAGTATAAATAAAGAGAATAATAAAAATTTCATGATGGTGGTTCCCTCTGTCAAGGGAGGGAAAGGGATGGGATTAGCGAACTATACATAGGAAGATTCAACTCTATCTTTAATGTTTTATTTTTTTTAAGAGATGCATATACAGGTATTTTGTTATATTTTTCTCTATACTCTTCTACCTCCCTGAAATATTACATTAAATATGATTAATGTATTTTCTATTTACTATAGTTTACACAGAGAGATGTATCTTCCTATACATGGATAAAAATGAAGTAGAGTTAAATGTATAGGTCATGAATAATGCTGAAGTCAACAAAACTGAAAAGTCAAGTGATAGTCTACAAATGAAGAGAAATTCCACACAAAAAAAATAAGAAAAAAAATTATAAATACACCTTAGGTTTTTTTAAGTTGGATAAAACTATGTACAGCAAAATGTATAAAAAGCATAGTTTTAGTTTTATTATTTTTGAAAGAAATAATTTTATATTATCTCATATATATATTAATTTGCATTAAATTTTAATGAAAAATTAATATAAGCTTTGAGAATTTTCTCTGGAAAAAGCTTGATTTATTTGACTGTTTCTAAAGATATCAAATTATGATTCTGATATATAGTAATGTACTCATTTTCAAGAAATTATTTCCTTTTGGTAAATAGGGCAACAATATATAAGCCAGAAAAGTTAAAGATAATTGAGTGACATCTCATAAGAAAAGAAAACATAAAGAAAGTACAGATTATTAGCCTTGGTATCTAGGAAGATAATATAAGCAAAATAATCAACTGAAAAATCCTAAAATTGATATATATACTGATTTTATGTTTATCAAGCTTTAGCACCAAATAGCAAACTATAGGCTTGCAACCATCTAAATGTTACTATCAAGCTATAAGAATTGAAATACTTATTTAAAAGGAATATTTGCATCTATGGCAAATGTTAGATCTTGGTCTACCAGGAACTTAGAAAAAGCCTGTGTTTGCACTGTGCTATACAAGAGTCATATTCTTTTAAGAGGTTTTCTAGAAATGTGGCAAACATTAAATTGTAAACAGATTTTTTCACATTCAATCTCAATTTGCTCTCATGATTATTTTTGCTTATAAGTTTTCTTACCTCTTGAAATCAGACTTGAGTAGATATGAATTCTAAATTTACTGTAGAAAAAGAACTAGACCAAAATTCTCTTTGACGTTACTTGCTGTGAGGTCTTAGAGAAGTTACTCAGCATTAAAACCTTCAGTTTTTTTTATTATTGAAGTATTGTTGATATACAATCTTATGTTGGATTCAAATGTACAACACAGTGGTTTCACAGTGACTCATATTATTAAATCCTTACCCACTCTAGTGTAGTTACTATCTATCAACACAGAAAGATGTTACAGAATCACTGACCATATTCTCCATGCTGTACTACTGTCCCCATGACCTACTTAATTGTGATTTCAAATTATTGTGCCCCTTTAACCCCCCTCCCTTCACCCAACCAGCCCCACCCCTCCCACTTGGTAACCAACAGTCACTTCTCAGCGTCTATGAGTCTACTGCTGCTTTGTTCTTTCTGTTTTGCTTTGTTTTTATATTCCATAAATAAGTGCAATCATATGGTATTTGGCCTTCTCCACCTGGCTTATTTCACTTAGCATAATACTCTTTAGATCCATCCATGTTGTTGCAAATGGCAGGATTTCTTTTCTTTTGATGGCTGAATAATATTCCATTGTGTATAAGTATCACATCTTCTTTATCCATTCATTTATTGATGGACACTTTTAAAACCTTTAGATTGCTTATCTCAGAAAGGGAAATTCATTCAATCACTCAATAAATATTGGTGGCCAACCAGGTACACACTATTTCATGTGAATAGGTAGTTGGCAAAATAGCCAAAATCCCTATGTTCACAGAATTCAGAGTCCAGTGGAAAAGAGAGACATTAAGTAGTTACAATATGGAATGAAATATTGTGTACAGGAAGTTATGAAAGCATTTAAAGGAGTCCCTATTTAGAAGAAAAGGAAGCCTCTTTGAAAAAGTAACATTTTAGTACATGAATAGGAGTTATTTCAGTAAGAATAAGAAAAAAAAGTTAATTAGACTGAAGGAACAGCATGTACTAGGACTCTGGGAGTTTGGTATGGAAGAACTTAGGTTGGAGTTTATGACAAAGGGGAAAAGAATTGTTGATAAGGCTGGAGAGGTAGACTGGGGCCACTACATTGAGCCTTTAAAGTAATGATAAGGATTTTGTCTTAAGTGCAATGGAAAGCCACTGAAAGATTTTTAGCAGCGAAAAGATATGATCTGATTTACAGTTCATGAAGAGGAGAAGATGACTGGGAATATCTCACAGTACTGTTGAAAGCATCAAATACATGTGAAATGTTTAATAAATAAAAAATGTACATAAAGTTATGTTATGAGTAATTCAAAAGGTCTAAACTGTATGATGCTAAATATCCTGAAGGCATCAAGAAAGACAATTTGTATTGTGGTCTAGACAGAATAATTTTCAATGGCTCTAGAGAAGTGGGCTCAATTTTGGACCCCAAATAAATCCGAGTAATTTTTAAGATAGTCCTCAAAGGCAGAAAAGCTACTACACAAACTTAAAAGAGTCAGATTTTTTTTGGCGGGGGCTGGTGATGGTAGGGGAAAGATAGACTTACAAAAGTTTTCAGTGTTTTTATACACACGAAAAGCAACTTTACGAAAGATATACAGAGACCAATAAATGATTCAGAAATAGTTTTAGATATAAAAAAGTTTAAAAGCAGTACAGGGAAATCCGAATAGGTAGACTTAGGAAACCACAGAGCTAGTTCTTTTTTTTTAGAACACTATCTATGCTGACAACTTTCAGGTAGCAATTTTGCTTAATTGCCTAATACTGACACAGTTATAACATTATTTTTTTTTAAATCCTAACTTTTTGCTCTGCAAAGTAGGCACAAAGACATTCTTTTACAACTAAGAATACAAGCAAAAATTTCAGCCTAATCCAAAATAGCACACAATCTCAGAACATGTATAACCTTTCTGTGCATAATTAACAGCATAAACAATTCTAGATGTTAATCTATTCTATGACTAATTCTCTCACTTAATGATATACTATTTAAATTAAATTACATTTGAGTAGTAGTAGCATAAAACCATTTTTAATAGTAACAGAGATATTGATAGTATCTAATAATTTTCTGCTCTGCATATTAAATTCATCAAATTAGCAAGAACTAATTTTTATGACCTCTTTTTACATCTAAACTAAAAACAAGGAACTCAGGAAGGAAGCCAAGTAAGATTGTGAAAGTGAAAGAAACCACAAAGTGGGAGAAAATTTTGCAAATCATCTGATAAAGAATTTGTATCGATAATACATAAAGAACTCTTAAAACTCAAAAACAGAAAGACAAATAGCCCAAATTTAAAAATGGGCAAAGGATCTAGGCAGACATTTTGCCAACGAAGATACACAAATGGCCCAAAACACTTATGTAAAAAGAGGCGCATTGTCATTAGCCATTTGAGAAATGCAAATCAAACCACAAAGAGACCACTTTACATCCACTAATCTGGCTATAATAAAAAACAGAGACAATAACAAGTGCTCACAAAGAAGTGCAGAAATTGAGCCCTCATACATTGTTGACAATGTAAACTGTATAGCTGCTTTGGAAAAGAGTTCATTAGTTTCTCAAAAAATTAAACAGACACCCAGCAATTCCACTCCTAGGTATATACTTAAATCGTCCACACAGAAGCTTGCACATCAGTATTCAGAGCAGGATTATTCATAACAGCCAAAAAGGGTGTAAACAACCCAGATGCCTACCAACTGATGAAGGGATAAATTCAATGTGGTATAACTATATGAGAGTACTATTTGGCAATAAAAAGAAATGACGTACAACAAAAATCACACATACAATTCCACTTATATGAAATATCCCAAATAGGTAAATATATAGAACTGAGAATAGATTAGTAGCTGCCTAGAGAAGGAGTATTTGAGGAGATCTTGGGGGGAAGGGAGGGACTATAATAGGTATGGGGTTTCTTCTGGAGATGATAAAAATATTCCAGAAGTGACTGTGGTGATGACAGTTGTACAACTCCATGAATATACTGGAACCCAATGAACTGTACACTTTACGTGGGTGAATTACTTGATATGTGAATTATATTGTAACAAAGCTGCTAATATTATTATTTTTTAAAGAGTGGAACGGCCATAGATATGGTTGGGATTATTAGGGATGATTTTACAGAGGCTGACTTGAACTAAGTTTTGAAGTAAAAGTCTGGAATTAGTAAAATGTATATGAAATAATATGTATAATGTATAAAGCCCTCTAAGGCAAAAAAAAGTAAACAATTTGCAAGAAATGAGAATCAGCATCTCTATCAAAGCAGAGCTATATTAGTTAGAATTGATGTCTAAGACTAGAATACTAAACCAAGGAGAACCAGAAAATTCTACAGGTTCCTCATATGGACAACACATAAAAATGTTTAATATGACAAAGCTGTCACTCCTGATTTTAATACTTCAAAATATTCATCTCTCAAAAAGTTACTTCCATAATATGGGTAAGACTATCACTCAATGGCAGGCAGTATAGTTAAAAATGCCTTAAACTATCACATATTTCATATATGTAAAAAGCTCTTAACATGGAACATGAGTGGTAATTTTTGTAACCATAACCACAACTATATGGCACCTATGACTACTTAGCTATACCTCTCCTGAGAATCAAGTTTCTTGAGCTTAATTCCACTCAAATTTATGGACATAAGTTTTCCATCTATAATTAAGATAAATCTCTTATCAACCTGTTAAAGTTTGTTAAGCTGTTAAAACACATTGTTAAATAATATAAAGCAACACAATTTATCAAGGTCTCTTTTACTGTGATCATTTCAACTTTATTATTCTTAGTCTTGGTTTTTTATTCAAGGAATTTAATACTCTTTTACTGAAGTAATTAAGTTTGTCTCTAATGCTCAATGTTTTGATTTAACTTGCTCTTTATAACTTAGAATTGCCTGGTCTTAGAGCCATTTTTGGATTTGCTTATGAGAACCTTAGACTTCTCTCACAAAGGAAGTCCTTTCTATGGCTACTTCTATTAAACCATTTTCCCTAACAGTAAAGAATTATCACATTATATCTGGGTCTTCTCAAAGCTAAAAGAAGAGTGGAAGGGACAGTTAGCATTCTTAGCTCTTCTAATGGAGGGAAAAAAAAGTAGTCATTACCCTCTTTTTTTTGGAGGGCTCTAAGGAAACCATGCAGAATCTTACTGATGGAAGCAATAAAAGTGTGATAGGCATAACCAAATACAGGTTACTCCTAAGGAGGTTTCCTGCCTTAAGTCACAATTTGAGCTTCTTAACTTCTTTTTGAGGAGCCATGCCTGATAGTTTCCTCAGATACATCATTTTAATCTGTATCCAAAACCAAGGTCACTTATAACCAGTCTTATTCTAGGTTTCTCTAGCAGCAACTTCTGTGTAAACTGGATGATAAAATTGAAAGGAACTACAATCCCTTCCTTGAAGAATAAATGGAGAAAGAGCCTGGAGAAATGACTTAAAGGGAATAAATATAAGATAGAGTATGAATTACAGTGGCAATTGAGGAAACGAAAATAAAAGGCACAAACTGACATTACTCATGGAAGAAAAAGAAAACTTAGCAATTGCTGAAAAAATCCATATGGGGACTCAGAAGAGTTCATGGTTTAATGACTTAATAAAATACTGTTTGAATTACATGTGAGTAGCGACAACATAAAAACATGTTTAATACTTAGGAGATACTGATAGTATCTAGTATTTAAAATAATTATAAACTAGGTATTAAAACCAGCTCTGAAACCATCAAACATTTGTAAAATGAGGTACGTAAGAGTACTGACTTTAAAGGCTGCATAAATATAAAGCATTTACAACAGTGGCTGGCACAGAGTAAGCATTCAATAAATATTCACTAGTGGTGGTATTATCACCCATGAACCACTTGCAAAACTAACTGACTTCTCTGAGTTCAGATTCCTTATCTATAAGGAAGGAAAATAAATACATACTTTGATCTCTTTTGAGGATCAAATCAGAGAGTGCATGTAAACACCTTCATTAGTCATTTTCAACCTTCCCCATATCTTCCTGACAATATACCTGATGGTTTCAATTTGCCTTTATCAATAATTATGGCTTATTAATAAAGGGATGACTCTCAAAGTGAGGAAAAGAAAAATCACTCAAATCCCTATAATAAAACAGATATATCTAATGACTAAGATAGCAAACCTGATTGTTCTGTTAGCAGTGATGCTACTTGGACTGTCAGTTTTCATTATGCTGTTAAAGAGGCATCAATATGGTTTTGTACCTTCCACTGTCTTAATTCAAATGTCTTTTGACTTTGAAAATTCACCAAAACAGTTATTTCTGAAGTCATTTGGTAAACATGGAACATAAAATACCCAACTTTTGTATTTGCATTATCTGGGCTGGGCTGTTCCTATGGACTTACAGTCCAAGAAGACAGCTTTATGTGTTTGTGGCTTGAGGTAAACCAACACTTTTAAAATATGGGCAAAGTACTAAAACAAAATATTCCACAAGATCTTACTATCTACTTGATGTGTTATTTCTGAGAAAGAGCCATATGGCCTCTAATAAAAGTTTATGACTACTGGTAACTAAAACCCAAAATCTCAACAATAAAAGATGACAGTTTCTTTTGTTTAAATGTACTTTTAGATCAAAATAACACCTTTTCTACATATTCAGTTCATCCCCTATTAATCTTGAAATCTAATTAAATTAAGATTTTAAATTTTAATTTCCAGAAGCAAGATGTTAAAAATTTCTACATGTTCTATCATATCTAAACTGTATAGTCACAAACACAGTTGGGATAAAATGGTAGAATTCTGCCACTAAATATAAAACAGACTCCATTTAGAGAGAAAAAAACTCCATGCTTTTCTTTTTAAAGTGGAATTGCATTTTAAGATGCGTCTTTAAAATAAGCGGCAGTGTGGTACAGTGTAAATCAGGGCCTGAATTAAATAAAGCCCAGGCTACTTGGGTTCAAATCCCACATATATTGCACTTCTCTGAGGCTAGGATTCTTGTTCTGTCAAATCCAAGTTATGGCACATTCACATTCTAGTGTCCTAGAACCGTGGTGGTGAGCAAACAAGTTAATGTATGTAAGTACTTCTAACAGTACCTAGTACATAGTATTTTTAAATGTAATATTCTAGGTTATGGCCTGCCAAACAAATTTTTTCTTATTATACTTAAGTGCAGACAAGATTGATACTTGTCACAAAACTATTTTGTAAAAAGACCATTTACTTAATAACTTGCATGTGCTAATGAGAACATATGACTTAGAAAAAAATAAAGCTTGACTGTCATTAAATAGATAAATGAAATCACTGACTAAGCTCTGGATCTTCTTGGCCAAAAAGGGTACCTTAATCTTAGATTTACTAGCAACTTACAAGTGATGAAAAAACTTATAAAAAGGTTTATATTAGGAAAAACTGCTTTTCTAGATTTTAAGCAACTAAAATGTGAAAAATATCCTTCAATGTCACTATTTCTGTCCTATTTTTACCAATTTGCCAAAACTGAAAAAGTTTTACTTTTTAGTTTCATTTCCTGCAAAAGATGTAATACATACAGTTTTAGGGGTAAACACTTTGAAACAAAATTAATTTTAACAGTGATACTGTAACAATTCCTTTAGCAAATAATATGCTAAAGAATTGGAGTTCATTTTATATTAACTGAATTTGTGATTATAAGATTATTTTCTATTACAGTTGTACAAACATAAGGGACCATATAAGGTAAAAAAGCCTCAAAGATTTCTAAATAAAAAGTAGGAATGGAAGGAAAGCTCTAAAACTGAAATCAATGTCTCCTATCTAAAAACCTTATTGAACCAATGAACTGCTCCTTGGCAATTTACTGAAATGAAAATATGACCCTAAATACAAATTAAAGTTGCTCTCTGAAGTTACCTTGAACCTACTGGAGTTATTAGGGTTTACACAAAAATAACACAAAAAAATTAATTTGTAAACTCAGTTACATGTTATCACTGAAATACACAAAAATTTGTGAAAATAACTGGTAGATATCTAACATTTAACAAAAATGGGGAAATAAGGCAGTGATTTTGATGATTTGTAGTTACCTGTTTACTTATTCATAACAGGTCTATTTTAAAGGAAATTTCCTAAGAGAGTATTCTATAACCCAAAAATTGTCTTCGTAACTCATTCAACTACCATCTCCTTAAAAAGTTCCTCTATCCCTAATATACTTAGATGTCCTGTCCTTTAAACAAATTTTTCTTTGTCTCATCAAAAGAAATCACCATGTATCGTTCATTCATTCCAAGCTAAAAAATTCTAGTTCCTTTATCCTTTTTCTATAGTCTCTAAATTGTAGCAATCTTTGTTCATGGTTTTCTGAATCTTTCCTTGGAACTAAAACACAGATGAAGAAACAGCATTATGAGACTACTGCTTTATTCCTTCTAATGCAGATCAGTGTTACTTTCATACCTCCCCTTTTTAAGAGATATAGCTCTTTTGCATCAATTTTTGACTTTTTGTTCACTGTAAGGTCTAGTACCAAGCCTGTTACAAAGTTTATTCCTCCTCAGACTTTAATTAAACTTATTTTCATCTCTAGAAAGTCAGTTTGCAGGTAAAAATCACTACTAATAAATAAATATAAGCTCTAGTATTCATGCAGAATCAAATCCTTACCCTTTGCCTAGGTGTTAGTTACCAGAGTACTATGTGATAGCCCTTATCTACAAAGTGTTCACAATCTAATGGATGAAATCTATTCATTTTAATGCATTTGACTTTAACATCAAAAACCAGTATGAAACTTGCAAGAATAAACTTATGGTAAACCTACCATTTTTTCTCAATAGTCCAGTCTTTCCAAGATGGTTACATACTTATACCAAGACAATGTTCCATCTGCATATGGCCCATTCAGCTATAAAATAACAGACACGAGTTGCCCACATACCCATAAATGACTAATCCAAAAAAAAAATGTTTTAAGACATTAAAAAGAGAACTAGTTAATGAATTTTAATGAGTTCCAAAAATATGAGCCCAAGTAACAACTAAATTATTAAATATCTTTACCAGTTCTATACTCATGAATAATTATCAAATTATTCTCCTTAAAACTCTGAATCAAACTTCTCTACACTATTTCCTTCTTTGACAGGTTTCACTTGCTAACTGCAAGTAAACTGGCTCACATATTAAACCAACCTGCTTTCTGCAACTCCCCTGTTCAATCTTGTTCCTGCATTATTTTCCTTTAAATGAGAGGAGAAGTCAACGTGTATATAAAAATTTGCACATTGTGCTGTTATCTAAATATTGGGGCTTCAGTTTCCTTTTCTTTAAACTGAAAGCACTGAAATGACTCAAATTTATGGACTTCCTGTATTTACTCTTTCAAAACAGGTCTTTAAAAAATTCCCGTAACTTAGTCAAAAGCAAAAATACTTTCAAATGAAGAATACCAAACTTTAAAAAGTTTAATGCCTACATACATATATTGCTCCTATCCTAAACACCACCAGTCATTTATTACTCAGTATATCAAAAAAACAATATTTAAAAGGATAAATATCCATATGAATAATATCCATATTTTAACTTACAAATTTCTAATTTTGGAAATCAATATTTATCTTTTATGAAGTAGTAATAGGCTAAGTGAATTAAGAATTTTTAATTTACAAGCCAAGGTAAACATAAGTGTTCTAGGAAATGTCCAATTTCCACACAGAAATAAACATGTTGGAAACACTCCAACATGAAAAATAACAATTATTAAATCATCGAAAGGTCCTATTTTTTGCTGCAATGCAACAAGTTTATGTTTATACCCACAGGGATTATCATATAAACACAGTATGTAGCCTCACAAAGTAGGAAAAAAGTACCAAAACTTAGATCAAAGTATTTAAATTCAAGTCCCAAATATGCCATTTACCAGCTAACTTGAAAATGATCCGTTATTAACGGAGCTTTTATCGGAAGTAAATGGTGTTGATAAGGTAAGTGAAATTTAATGTTAACCTATAAATAGAAAATCTTTTAGAATATTTCATTGACAATAAAACCCCTATAATGAATTTGTCCATTTCACAGATGAGGATACTGAAGTGCAATGACTTAAATCAACTTTCCTCAAAGTCGTACTGCAAGTCTAAGTGGTGGAACAGTGACCTAACTAGATCTAAATCTTATGCTCCTTCCATATCGCAGTACATGAAAAAAACAGCCTGCAAATTATGGTGACAGTGGGAAGCAGAAATAATATTTATTATAATGAGGTGGCCTATTATCCTTCCCAATAAACAGAACACTTTCTCTTTATGTTAAAACATTAACATATTTAAGTTACTTTAGATACCACCTGATATGGCCGGCAAGTTTAAAATTTCCACTTACTTCCTTCGGTATTTTAAGTATACCTTTGGTATTTTATAAGCCTGAATAGTAGCAAGTGACTTAAGCCTCAAGCAGACTTATCTACTTTTTGCAGGCCTACGTTATCCTTCAGAGAAGGGGAGCTCTGCACTTGTAAGAGAAACGCTGCCGGTTGCTATCAAGCCTCCAGCCGAAGCACAAGACCACGTGGTGTCTCTCAGAAGCCTAAGGTTGCCTACTCTTCTCCCTCCTTTTGACAAGGAACTGGAAACTAGGGTTCCTTTCTCTCCAGTGCCGCCCTGACACATGCCACCTGTGTAGTATGTAGTACGAACCGCAAACATCCTGCAGCCAGCCTCCCGGAAGACTACAACAATCAGAATAATGGGCAACTTGAATGCCGACAATGCCGGGAAAGGAAATGACTAGAGAGTAAAGCGGGAGAGGTCGTGCTAAACCACGGGACCGGGACCTGTCAAACACCCTGAGACTCACCGCCGAGAGACCGTAACCCATCGTTCGGGAAGGCCTGAGGTGGGAGCGGCACTACGGAAGGAAGGAGGGGGAAGAGAGCTGCAAGAGCGGCCGCGGCCGCTCCCGCAAGCCTCTCAGCATGCCCTGACAAGCCACGAACCCTGGCCCTCATCTCGGAGCCAATCTTTGCCCCCACATTGCGAGAGTGGCCAAAATCCTGCCGCCCAGGACGGCCGCCGCCGGACCTGCCCGCACCTGTCACTAGCGAAACACACCGGCCCGCAGTTCCTGCCCACTTCTCCACTACCCTCTGGCAACCCCAGCCATCTCAACCCCTTTCCCTCACCAGGTGTCCCCTTTCCGGAGCGAGGTTTTGAGCAGCGTCGCGATGTCAGACCGCTGGATATCCAGATCCGCCGCTCCGCCTTCCGCCATCTTCTTCCACTAGCGGTAGCGGAGGCGGCAGCGACGGCGGCGGCACGCCCCAGAGCATTGTGGGAATGGCGTCCTGCGGCCCCGCCCAGTCGGCGGTCGAAACCAAAAGAGACGTGGGCGGGGGGGTGAGCCTGGGACAAGCGCTGGTCCCTGAGGCGGATGAGTGCGCGGCGAGGTCTGCTGCCTTCCTCCGGCCCCCGCCCGCTCAGCATCTCGCCTGGTCTCCTCCGACCGCAACCGCCGGGTGTGAACTCTCCGCTGTGGGGCCTCCGCACGCTCCCTCTTTCGCGGTGCCACCGCCCTATCAGTCCTGACTTCTGCTTTTCCCTCCCTGTTTCCCACAGTCGCCTGAAAACCCTTCTTTGCGCATCACTCACACTTGAGGGAGGGGTGAGGTGGGGGGCGTGGGGACGGCTAAGACATGGCAGAAGCATAGAACAGCTCCGTGGCTGTAGCCTTTTCGTGGCGAGTGCAGGATCAAACTCGGTGGATGCTGGCCCAAACAAAGAACAATCCGAAACCGAATGCCTGGCCGCAGTGCCCTTCCGAAGATTCTGCTGTAGGTGGAGACCTTTTGTAGGCTCTTTGTGACGCCTCCTCAGGCACACCCAAGGCGGCTAAGCTGCAGTGAAAAACATGTTCCAGTTCCTCGGTGAACACGGTGTAAAATGTTCCGAAAAATGCCAGGTACTAAAGGGGAAGAAAACGTGTGAAGAAGCCCTTTCTCCTCGATGTCTTAAAGTAACATTTTCTTAGCCACATCTCCCTACCTGAAACTAGATAACAACGCCAGTTTTTATTTGAAGCCAATTATGTTACAAATGGGAAAAATCGAGGCTCTCAAAAATCAAACGCCAAGGTCACACAGTCAGTGGAGAGGCAAATTTACAGCTAGGTTGCAAAGCAAGCCCACGTGCTACCTATCCACTATAGCACACTCACTACGGAGTTCTCCTTTCTAAACTCTGAATTAAAATATGAGGGCTGGGCTGGGTCCCTTTAAAAAACAACAACAATCTCTATACATCTGGTGGCTAGCACATTGCTACCTAATAGAGAAGAACCACTTAAATATTTCTTTAATAAGTGTATTGTGGCAAAACTGCTTAAGTATTTCTAAGTATGAAGATGTCCAGAGAGCTGACTTTAGGATAACATAAGTGATGGGAAAAATCTAGAAGATGGATAAGAATTCATGCATAATCTCTCTTTTCTCCATTTTTTCTACCCTAACTCGGTGGGAATGCAGTAAAGGTGGGTGTAATGCTAGTAAGAAGTACTGAACCCTTCCAAATTAAAGTAGTGTATATTGGCATTGTGATTTGTGTATGTTGATTGCTTACTTTTGTCATAATATTTTGCCTTATCATGTCATCTTTGATTTGAGAGTCTGAAAACAGCTTCCAGTTACTGCTGTTTCTTATATGATTTAACTTCCCTTCTGATAGGTTAAAAAATTAGTTTCTCTAACTATGAGTACCATCAAAGGGTCATATTCCCCCCTTTCTGAGCCAACTTTGAAAGAGAACAAAGTAATTTTCCAAAGAGAGGCAGCATGATGTAGGAAGAATATTGGAGTCATACCAACATGAGTTCAAACCTCACCTCAGCTTCTTAGCTGCAAAGTACTTAACGTTTAGTTTTATCATAAAAGTGGGAGTAGTAATAACTTTAAAGGATTTGGAAGTAATACCTCCAAAAAAGGACTTTTATGGAGATTAAACAATATGTGTTTATTGCCTGGGGCATAATAGCCAATTAATAAACACTAATGTTTACTGGTGATAGATGAATTGTATAGTATATAAACCATATCTCAATAAAGCTGTTGAAAAAAATCATGATGAACTGTGAAGGCAAAACCATAGTATCATTTTATAAACATAACATACTCTGGTAACCATTGTCTTTTCAAAGAAAATGCAGTTTTGAAATGTTGAAGCCTGTATCCATGCAACAAACAAGCTTTTCTTCATTTGCACCATGGTCAAGGTAATGAGCTAACTAGCTAGAGATGTGTAAGTTCAATGTCAATTTGAATTACACATCAGATTTATGAGGTTATTTGTAGACTTAACTAGTTGCCTCCAGAGTCTGAAAAGAAACAATAGTTGCAGTATTTTATTTAAGAGGCGCTTGCAGAGTGCAAAGCCCAGTCCTAAACATTTAAAAATATTAACTTAATTCTCATAGCAGTCCTATGAGGTAGGTATTGTTATTTGCATGTAAATGAGAAATTGAGGCAAGTGTCAGAACCCAAATTTGAAACCAACATCCTAGTAATCAACCTTCTAGTGACCTCAGTTTACTAATTTATGGAAATTCTGTTTATTTTACTTATGTTTCTTCTCTCTATTATGAAGAGAAATAAGATATTGTTCATAAATACTAAATTGGTTAAGGTCCACTTCTCTACTGAATAACTAAGTAGATAATTGATGAGAAATGTTACTTTCTCCTGAATCACATAGATAATTGAATATAAGCTTATTGGAATGAGTGTCTTCACTGATGCTTTCCTTAGTTAACTTTATATGAAGGTACTGTTTGGTGATTGTCATTATCTTCTCAGATTTTCTGCGCCTGTCTTGTCCATTAAAACTTAACCTAGGGCTTTGAGAAGGGAAAAGAAGTATGCTGAGTATTGTGGAAATTGGGCTTGGTATATAAACAAAGTGCACCTTACCAAGAAAGGGAGAGTAGGCTCTTTTTTAGGATGGGTTCCTTGATCTTCCAAGTAATTCCCCTCTCTGCTCACTGATGTTTAAATGATCCCTTCAGAGAGGTTCTTGTACTCAAAAGTTATGAGATAGGACTGCAAATGTAAATAATCCAGCAGAGAGTAAGGCTTAAAACTAAGGTATCAAATGAGAGCCAGGTTTTAGCCTGGGACGGACCAGAGAAAGAAGAAGCATTGCAGTTTTAAATAAAGCTGAATGAAAGAAAGTCCAAAGGAGAATTCCAGGACAAACTTTGCTTGCTTCACATTTTGTTTGATGCTAGCTAGATGAGCCTAAGAAAAAATCTGCCAGGGTCAGCACATCCCCTAGAAGAACAATAATTGATAACCTTGCTGTCTTTATTTCTCAATTCTTTCTGTCTTTGGTCTGCAGGAGCCACTGTTTCACTTTTCCCTTCTACTTTGTTTTTCTTTTACAGTTATTCCTGCCGATTACCCCCCTCACCACCACCCCTGCCAATTTTATGCACCTCTCTAAACACTTCATTCTTTCCTCTTTTGTAATTTTATAATTTCCTTCTCCCTTTACCAGCTCTCTGAACAGCTAATAGGCAGTGGAAAAGAGAGAGAGTAGTGCGAACTTCAAAACAGGATGTAGTAAAGTGCTTAATCTGTTAATGATATTTTGAAATGAGATATGGATAAAAAATAAGTGCCATGATGCAGTTTACAACTTAAAAAAAATACAGAGGCTCCTTGTTTTAGACAAATGTTAGGTTCTAATAAAGAGAAAGAGAAAGTACTGAAATGAATACAGAGCCTCATACAAAGGGCCATTATACTTGCATTTTGACTCTGGCCTAGTGCCACTAACTAGGTGGATAACCTTGGCCAAGTTATTTAATCTCTGTGAGCGTTACTTTTCTCATTATAAAATATGGTGATTAGACTCTTCCAGGGCCGAAACTCAAATGCTTGCAAGGGTTTGATAACAGCTAACATAAATGGGTGTATTTGGTCTGTTTTAAGACAGTAAGGAGTTTGTGAGGACTCTGACGAACTGTCTGCCCCAACTGAAGTTATTTAAATTAAATTATAACACACAAAATATCTCTCCTGTCCTAACGGATCTGGAAAGTTTCATTTTTAACATGGCATGAAGTCTGTGAGTTGATTAATATGAGTTGCTACTTTATAATCTCTATTTTGGAGGTACACACAAAATACTATGAAAGCTGACATATCCTGAAAGTTGATGTTGGTCTACTCTATAGTAGATACTCATTAAACAATAATAGAACTAAACTAAATTGAATCAATAAACAAAGTAGTATTTTGGGTCTAAAATTATAACCAAAAGCATTCTGCCTTAGGTATTTAAAAATGAAATGTACTTGTAGGGTGGGAAACTTTCCCAAGAGTTAGGTTATCTTATCCAACCAAGAGTGATATAGATTAAATCAAGGTTGATAGTGAAAAAAATCTGCCTCTTTTATATCTTCTTTGTTATTTATATTTATTGACAGATTTCAAGGTTGAATATCTTACTTATATGTATTGGTAAGTAATATCTTACTTATATGTATATGACAGATTTCAAGGTTGATGAAGAACCACTACATGTAAAAAACAAATGTTAAGGAACCTCTGGGTCTTTTCCCACACTTCATAATAATGGGTGGACTTTAACAAGCTAGATCACTTCAAACATGCTGCTTTTTGTTTTAAAGGACAAGTTAAAGTATTGATCTTTACATAGTTGATCATTTTTACTCTGTAACAATTTTGTACAAGAGTTTAAAAATGTTTTCTTTTGTGCTCATGGATCTCTGAAATCTACACATCCCAAGTGAAGTAGAGTTACATAATAATCCCATGATTCTACAACTATATAGATTCCAAAGAGATTGACTTTGTTTTCTCACAAGAGAGAACTGAATTATTCAGATTTTTCTAATTGAACAATCTTTCCCTTAGTTTTGGCTTGGACAGAAAAAGATTTAAGCTACTTACAAAGACTTTTAGAACAATATAATAGCAAGTCTTAAAGAATACGTCTATTCTGGGAGTGATGTAAACATTCAATGAGGCATTTCTCATGATATTATCTTCCAAATATCTCCTAATAACATGGCACTACAGACCCTATTAAGGGTCTGTTAGAAGACAGCCAGTAATGAAGGTAAAAAAAGTATATGATTTTATAAAAATACTTACCATTGCTGTGTCTAGGCCCTTCTGAACTACGTCAATTATAGGTTTCTAAAATTACTGGTGGCCTTGGAACCACAAATGACCCTGAATAGCCAAAGAAATACTGAGAAGGAAGAATAAATTTGGGGGGATTATGCCCCCCAACTTCAAGCTCTACTACAAAGCCACAGTAATCAAAACAATTTGGTACTGGCACAAGAACAGAACAATAGGCCAGTGGAACAGACTAGAGAGCCCAGATATAAACCCAACCATATATGGTCAATTAATATATGATAAAGGAGCCATGGACATACAATGGGGAAATGACAGCCTCTTCAACAACTGGTGTTGGCAAAACTGGACGGCTATGTGTAAGAGAATGAAACTGAATTACTGTCTAACCCCATACACAGAAGTAAACTTGAAATGGATCAAAGACCTGAATGTAAGTCATGAAACCATAAAACTCTTAGAATACAACATAGGCAAAAATCTGAATGTAAACGTGAGCAACTTCTTCCTGAATGCATCTCCTTGGGCAAGGGAAACAAAAGCAAAAATGAACGTATGGGACTACATCAAACTAAAAAGCTTCTGTACAGCAAAGGACACCATCAACAGAACAAAAAGGCATCCTACAGTATGGGAAAATATATTTGTAAATGACATATCTGACAAGGGGTTAACATCCAAAATATATAAAGAACTCACACGCCTCAACACCCAAAAAGCAAATAACCCAATTAAAAAATGGGCAGAGGATATGAAGAGACACTTTTCCAAAGAAGAAATTCAGATGGCCAACAGACACATGAAAAGATGCTCCACATCACTAATCATCAGGGAAATGCAAATTAAAACCTCAATGAGATATCACCTCACACCAGTAAGGATGGCCAGCATCCAAAAGACTAAGAACAACAAATGCTGGTGAGGATGCGGACAAAGGGGAACCCTCCTACACTGCTGGTGGGAATGTAAGCTAGTTTAACCATTGTGGAAAGCAATATGGAGGTTCCTCAAAAAACTAAAAATACAAATACCATTTGACCCAGGAATCCCACTCCTTGGAATTTACCCAAAGAATACAAGTTCTCAGATTCAAAATGACATATGCATCCCTATGTTTATTGCAGCACTATTTACAATAGCCAAGATACGGAAGGAACCTAAGTGTCTATCAGTAGATGAATGGATAAAGAAGATGTGGTACATATACACAACGGATTATTATTCAGCCATAAGAAAGAAACAAATCCTACTATTTGCCACAACATGGATGGAGCTGGAGGATATTATGCTCAGTGAAATAAGCCCGGTGGAAAAAGACAAGTGCCAGATGCTTTTCCTCATTTGTGGAGTATAACAATGAAGCAAAACTGAATGAACAAAACAGCAGCAGACTCACAGACTCCAAGAAGGAACTAGTGGTTATCAAAGCAGAGGGGTGTGGGAGGTTGCGTGGGGAGGGTGGGAGAAGGGGATTGAGGAGTATTAAGTTTAGTACACATGGTGTGAGGGGTCACGGGGAAAACAGGGTAGCACAGAGAAGGCAAATAGTGAATCTGTGGCATCTTACTACATTGATGGACAGTGACTGCAATGGGGTATGGGTGGGGACTTGATAATATAGGTATATGTAGTTACCACATTGTTTTTTCATGTGAAACCTTCATAAGAGTGTATATCAATAATACCTTAATAAAAAAATTTTTTTAAGAATTACTGGTGGTCCAAGCATACTATGTAATACAGAGGACATGATTTCTCTAGCATGAAGGATTCATTAGAAGTACAGGAAATAATACTTCTTCACATAAAACTTAATGTTCATGGAAATTTAATAGAATATAATGGAAAGGTTATACTTTTTGGAATCACAAACACCTATATTTGAATGCCCTACTCTGCTATTTGCTAGTTCTGTTTTTATATTGGAAACTTGTAAAATGGAAATAACAGACCTACTTCATAGGATTCAGTCAAAAGAGAAGGAAATAATGAATGTGACACTCAAAATAGATCTCAATATATAGTAGAAATTATTTACAAAATATTTGTCCATCTTAGACCGGGGCAGCTACCAAATTTGAATGTCTAAACAAATTCATTAGGATCACAAAGCTGCTATGCAATAACAGAAGCAGTTGTGCTAAAATTAGTAGTACTTCCTCTCAAAAAAACCACTAAAGGGGCTAGGAAGGATAATATTAAAAATCCAGCTTTATGCATGGTCTTTTCTGTGAAGGTATTCTTAAGGATAAAAATATAGTTGGAAGCCATAGTAGAATATGATACAAACATATTCATATGCTTATGCATGTTCTCTAATTACAAACAAAGATACATAACAGATCAAAGACATGTACTGCAGTCATTTTACAGGCTGATAGCAGAGAAGGCAGAATGGTGGCTCCTCAAAGATGTCAATATCCTAATCCCAAAACCCTGTGACTATGTTACCTTATATGGCAAAAAGACTTTGCAGATTTTGATTAAGGTTAAGGACCTTGAGATGGGAAGATTGTCTTGCATTATCCAGTTGAGCCTCATCTAATCAAATGAATCCTTATAAGGAGAAAAGCTGTCCTAACTATGGTCAGAGGTAAATATGACAATGGAAGAATGACCTGAAGATGGAACAAAGGGCCGTGATCCAAGGAATATAGATGGCTCCTAGAAATTGGAAAAGGCAAGGAAATAAATTCTCTTGTAGAGGTGCCAGAAAGGAACACAGCCTTGCCAATGGATTGACTTTAGCCCTGTGAGATCTGTATTGAACTTACAGCCTAAAGAAATATAAAATAATATATTTGTATTGTCTCAAGTCAGTAAGTTTATGGTAATTTGTTATAGTAGTAAAATAAAACTAATCAACAGGACAGCCTACCCTAAGGAAATTAAGACAAAGCAAAATGTTTTCAGACCTAAAATTGACCAATGAGCCCACTACTGTAGCACTACACGGAAAGATTATACGTTTAAATTAACGTTATATGTTATGCCATGGATAACAATTAGAAGAAATTGGGCTCATAAGATATATTCTCTGGAATACTAGTTGACAAAATAGTGGAAGATATTTTTAGCAACATGCTCTAAAACTGACACAGTGTTTAGAAAGTAATAGCCATACCAAAGTCTTCAGAGATTGTGAGATTACACTGATTACATTTTGACTAAGCCTGATAGAAGCTAAGGATAGATGACAATAGAAAGTCAGACAGCTTCTAGACAAGTTGTAGTAAAATAATCATTGGCATACTATGCAGAAGAAATGCTATCTAGACTCACTAATAGAGACTCCCAGTCATGTAGGGAAGCAAGAGCAGGAGTTAAGCCAGCCTCATGTAGTACCGTCAGAGGAAACTGAGTCAAGTTTACTTATGAGGAGGGGAGCTGTAAGTACATACTGAGCTAGATATTACATTATAACTAGCCAAAATAGATTACAAATCAATGCACATGGCCCGAAGTTTGTTTCCTTCCTACCTCTTCCCTCCTCCTCTCCCTCTTTGCTTTCCTCCCTCCTTTTCTTCCTGTCTCCCAAGGCACTTGGTGCAACTTTTTGTGAACAGTGGTTTCTTGACAAATACTTATTGAATGAAAGACTTAACAATCAGGTTAAAACTTAGACTTAAAGTTAGAATTAACACCCAACTTTACTGACTACGTAAAGTGGTTAGTGGAAAATAGAAGTAGATATAGATAAGGAGTAAAAGCTCCAGCTTGTGGTAGAGCAAGGACTGAGTGGTTAAACCCCTTTACACTCTATAATGCTCTAGCTGCTTTTGAATGGTTCATGTGGATGGTGCTGTACACCAAGTTATTTTCAGTTTTCAGAGGAAAATGAATTTCAAACGTTTTTTTCTCTTGAAGTGGGAGTAAAATAAATTAGAAAATTAAGACAATGCAGATCTGTCACACTTCCAAAATACAGGAAGCCTCCCCAAAATTCTTTTATGTTAACAAAATTAGCATTTGCAAGCTTTCTATTTTATTCTTTTAAAATTGGATTGTCATTGATACACAATCTTATATTGGTTTCAAATAAATACATAGTGGTTCAACAGTTACCCATATTACTAAATCCTCACCTGCACTAGTGTGGTTACTATCTGTCAACATAGGAAGATGTTACGGAAGTATTGGCTGTATTCTCCATGCTGTACTACCATCCCCATGACCAGGTTATATTATGATTGAGAATTTTTGTGCCCCTTTGTCCCCCTCACTTTCACCACCCATCCACCCTAAACCCTCCCCTATGGTAACTACTAGTCTCTTCTCAGTATCTATGAGTCTATGACTGTTTTGTTCATTTCTTTTGCTTTGTTTTTATATTCCACAAATAAGTGAAATCATATGCTTATTTCACTTAGCATAATACCTTCTAGGTTCATCCATGTTGTTGCAAATGGCAGGATTTCTTTTTTTTTATATAGCTGAATAATACTCCATTGTGTATATGTATCACATCTTTATCCATTCATCTAATGATGGGCACTTTGGTTACTCCCATATCTTGGATTTTTCTACTACATGTGAGCACCAACTATAAAGCATACACCAGAGAAGAGACATTGAACAAATAGACTGAATGGCTTCAACAGTTGACATCAAATAGCCTCTATCCTCAGAGCAGGACAATGGACACAGGAATGGCATAGCCACAGGGGCAACGATGGTGGCTTTACAAGGGCCCCACAGCAGGCTCCCATTTATAAAGGCTGATCTAGTTGTTACTGCTGTGAAATGTTCAAACTTCCAGAAACAGGGACTAATGCTGAGCCTGTGAAATGGAATCTTCCCTAGAGGAGAAACAAATGGTGGCAAGTTAAATACTTCGGGCCCTATTTTGGAAGAGGCAATGATTCATCTTCATTGGAAGTGACATTACAGGCATGGATTTTCCTTCCTGCCAACAGTGCCTCAACCATCTTATGACATAGGTTCTTTTATAATACACCAAACAAAAGGCCATCCTGCCTAAGTCATACTCTCTTCCAGGAGGCAGGCAGTATGTAATGACTGGTTGATGTGGTGCTGTAAAGGCCTGGCCCCATGGTCTCAATTTGGAACAATCCTGAGGAGCCATCTAGTTCCAGTGGGTTGGTTGAAGTTTTTTTTTGTAAACATGTTTTTTGTAAATGCATTACTTCTTTCTCTGTCCAGTCTTGCTGGACAGGTGTTGATCTTGAGAACACTTATTTGCAGGTTAATTTCCATGTCAGAGTTTACTGTCATAGCACTCTGACCTGCAAAACCACCTTTATCTTTTCTGAGGCCTTAACAAAGGGTGTCACAGTTACACCCTTGATTTGGTCTTTACCCTGAGATCGTGTGTTACTGGCGGTAGTCTAGATTTGCTTTTTTTCTGAAGCTGGAATTTGGTGATAAACTTTAATCTTGAAAGTTCCAGAGTTTCTGGACTCCATTAGTTCTCAACTCTGTAATCCTGGCAGATAGCTTTCTGATTTCACCTCTCATGCCTTTTCAGATGCAGCGAACAGCAGCCAGCTTTTTAATATTCTGCTTTGAAATCACCTCACCCAACTTCACAAGTTTATTATGTACATGCTACATCTTCTATGTTACTTCAGGTGACCATTTTCCCAAATGTTTTGCAACTACGTAACACTGCTGCCATTTTTTCACTCCCCTACGGCAACTACCTTACTGCCTGTTGCCCATTCCTGCATCCAGTGTCACATATTTTTGGTTTTTGTTAGGGCAAAACACCACTTTATGTATCATTCTGTATCATTCAAATGTTTGTGCCTTTCAAAATGCCCGAATTCCTAGTGGAATACAATAATATACATGTACATATACTTGTGAATTGGCTGGAATTGGACTTACCTTAGCAGGACTCAGCTGGTCTCCACATTGCAGGTTGGGTCCACATCTGTCTCATCCTCCTCAAGCCAGAAGCTAGTCGAGTCATGTTTTCATGCAAAAAGCAGAAGATCAAGAGACAAGCCCAAAATAAGTGGAAGAGAAGTATACTCCTCCTGTGGGAGAGTGGAAGGGATTGATCATTTGCTGAAAAGTCTAATCTACTATATTACCAGAGAGCAGATTAGAGAGATTAAGTATGAAAAAACATGAAAGAAAATTGAGACACACAGACAATGGAAAAACCCAACATATGTTTAATAGGAATTCCAGAATAGATAATAGTATAGCATGAAGAATACAATTAATGACTTCATAATGTCTTACTAAGTTGATAGACAGTGACCATAATGGAGGGGGTGAGGACTTGATAATATGGATGAATGTTGAACCACTGTGTTGTTTGTGAAACCATCTAACATTGTTTATCAAAGATAAAAATAAAAAGGAATTCCAGAATAAAATAAAGCAATATTCAAAGAGATAATGCCTACAATATTTTCCAGAAAAAAAGTCTTCAGATTCAGAAATTAAAATGAATTTGATGAGAATAAAACAATACAAAAACATCTCTATATATACACACTTACTCTCTATACATCTAGACACAACATATATACTATGTGTATAGAAGTTACAATACATGTAGTAAGAACAATAAAAATAAAAACAAATCCATACATATACATGCATACCTAGACATTTGTAGACTCATTTTCATGAACATAAAATTATGGATCTCAGAGAAAATGTTAAACATGAAAAGACAATTCCCTATTAAAGAAATCCCTTTTAGAGAGAAAATTTCTAATCAGTTAACAGTATATTCAAGAAGACATTGGAATAATATCTTCAAAGTGCTGAGGGGAAAATTACAAGTTAAAATTTTGCACATAAATTATCAAGATGAAGGGAAATAGATTTTTAGGAAGAGATTGAGTTTATAACATACTGACTGACCTTCTCACACAATCTACTTCTGGAAGATGAAATTTGACCCTAGAAGTTAGTGAAGTGTAAGAAGCTGTTAGGAGCAAGGAAGTGGATACATGTAACCACTGAACAGACTGATTTTGAGGGAGGGATGTTTTACAAGCAGTTGAGTCAATGAAACTTAAGGACATGATGATAATTGAAATAAGCCAGTCACAAAAAGACAAACACTGTAGGGTTCCACTTACATGAGGTACCTAGGGTAGGGAAATTCATAAAGACAGAAAATAATGGTGGTTTCAAAGGGATGGAGAAAGTGGAGAGTGGGCGATTGTGGTTTAATGGGTATAGAGTTTCAATTTTATAATATTAGAAGAACTCTGGAGATTGGGTACATACCACTGAGAATGGACTTAACACTGCTGAATTGTACATTTAAAAATGGTTAAGATAATAGATTTTGTTTTTTGTATTTTACCACAATTAAAACATTTTTTCAGAAGTCAAAGGGAAATAAATTTAACAAATGCAATAAATGGCAGAAGTGTAAAAGTACCAGTTAATTTTATACCTTCTTAATACAAGTATGTTAAAAATTTAAGGGTATTTAAAAAAAAATGAACAACTGCCAAAAGAGTGGAAGGGAGAAAAGTAATACAGGAAATTAGGCTATTCAAATAATAGGCAGACAAGGAGAACAATGACAATAATAGCAAAATGGGAGTGCGGGGAGGTGGGAGAAGCAATGGAAAGTATGGCATATAGAAAGCATCGCATATTAGTAGAAATAAGACCAAATGTAATCAAAATAAATATGAACAGATTAAGTTCAATGGTTAAAACCCAGAAGTTCTTATACCTGACTGAAAAAAAATAGCTTAAGCTATTGATAAGAGGTACCTAAAACATAAAGACACAAAGAAATGTTGAATGGAAAAGGATGGAAAATAACATGTCAGGAAAATACCAAAGAAATTTGGTTTTGCCGGTATACCAAAATCTATTTTGACTTGCCTTACCATCTATTATGAACCAAATATCAATCAATATATACTCTGAGGAAAAAAAAACTTTATTAGAAAAAGTTACTATTTAATGATAAAGAGAACAGTTTATAAGAAAAGTGTAACCTCTTGAATCTTTTTGTATCTAAATGCATGACTTCAAAATATATAAAGCAGAAAAACTAAAGAATTATAAGTAGAAATTGAGAAACTTTTTGAAACCTGATAGACCAAGCAAAAATCAATGAAGATAGAAAATTAGGACAACATAATCAACAAGCTTGATCTAGTGATTATATACAGATTCTCTGCCCAACAATTAGAGAATACAGATATTTCAAAGATAAAGTATTTGCAAAAATCTAACAGTACAAATCCATAAAGAAAATTTCAAAGAATATCAAACAATCCACGTTGTAAAGTTCTCCTTTTCTGAACAAAATTAGAAATCTGTAAGAAAAAGATAGTCCCAAACTACTATGTGTTTTAAAACTAATAGTTAATGGCTAAATAAAACATAATTGAAAAGTATATAATATTTATAAAGAAATAGCAATGAAAATAGTTTGGTGCTAAAACAGGACCAAGATTGACATTTAAAATCTTAAATGCATGTATAAGAAAAAAATGAAACTTGGTGAGCTAAAATTTCATTTTAAGATGTTGAATAAAGTACAGCAGAATAAGGCACAGAAATTAATAAAATAGAAAACAGATTTTTAAAAAGCCCAAATCTGGTCCTTTGAAAAGGCCAGGGATATTTTATAAAATGAGTAGAATGCTGTCAAATAATAGCTGTCATGACTATGAGAATATTGATACTGAGCCATCATCTCAATTTCTGGATTTCCATGGTATAGTTAGGTTTTGCTAGTTTAAGTTCCAGGCATTAATAATACAACAAAACAGAAAATTAGTCCATAAATATTAGCCTTTACAAGTAATTATGAGTATATATTGGTGCTTAGTTTAATTGACCGTATAATGTTTTGAAAAAATTAATTTACTTGAAAAACTGAAATGGTTATAGGGCTTAATTCCAGAATAGTAATAACTTAGTCTAAAATCTCAATAATTTAACCTATAGTTTCAACACTACATGCAAAACACATACTTGTTACCTACTTTTCAGGTCAGTGACTTGTTTAAAAAGACTTTTAAATGAATTGAGCTTTGGGGAAGAAATGTGCTTACTTTTCAACAAAATGTTTTTGATCAGAATTTTACAAGTTGGTTATTTCTTAT
>JAQQAC010008719.1:21939669-21955075 GCA_029783875.1 Phataginus tricuspis | reverse complement strand
GCAGTAAAAAATATACCTGTGAAATTACCACAAAGAATCCTTCATAGTTAACATTTTGAATAGTTAGCATTTTGTCTTATTTGTTTTATCATTTTATAATATAGTGACTAAAACATTAAGGATAACTTGGAGTCTTTGTCCCCCCAATCCAGTCCCATTTCCCCATAAATTTAATGTGTGTTCTTCCATTCAAATTCTGTGTTTTCACACACATAAACATATATTCAGATGAAATATATAGTATTGTTTTATGTTTTAAACTGCTTAAATTAATTCATCCTGCATAAGTCATTCTGTAACTGCTTTATTTTCCACCATCATTGTTTTGTGATACAGCTGTGTTGATACATATATATATGGTGAGTGGATTGCTTTACTTTCTATATGATATTCTGTCATTTAAACATACCACATTTTATTTATTCTCCTTCTGATGGACATTCCAGCTTTGGCAAATATTTTGCTTTTACCAACAATACTGAAATGAACATCCTTACATATATCCCCTTGTAAACCGGTGAGGTATTCTCTAGAGTATGTATCTAGAAGTAGAAATGTTGAGTTATACAGTATGTTCATGTTAACCTCCATGTCCTTTATTTACTTTTTGCCAAAGTATTATATACCCTAATAGTTAAAAATTCAATAGACACTATAAAGAATATAACATAAAAATTGTAGTCTCTTTTTCTTCTCTTATGCTTCTTCCTGGAGAACTCTCAACTTTCAGCTGCTTGCAAAGCTGATTCTGACATTTACCTCCATTAAATATAATATGCCCATACTGGCATTGCTTGATTATTAATTGTAGACATCTATTGTCTTCTTGCTTTGGAACATAAAGACTTCAACTCATTATAGCTTCTTTCCTTTCTTCTATTCTTCTACAAAATTTTGTATCTCAATTTTTGATTATTAAATCTCTATCTTGTACCTGTATCTTTTGACAATGTAAATATCAGTAAGTGCAGAGCCAAGGGTTAAACAAGAATTGCATTTTCTACCTTGTTCCTTTTTTTTTTGCCTTCTCTGAAGTTGATAATTGCTTGATTTTTTTTCATTCATTAGTTTTCTTTGAAAATTTGTGCTTAAGTTTTCTTATAGTCCCAAAATCTCCGAAAAATATATCTCAGTATAATTTTCATTAGACCAAAACTGTAAGACAATTTATTTGTTCTATTTTCCCCCTTGGCAACATCAACACTGGATACATCTGATGTCCTGCCAACCTGAGTCAGTTGCTTTCTGCTTTAATGTTGACTGTTGTCTTGGAATTTCTCTGTGTCACCATTTTTTGTAATTCTCCTTGCTTTCCTTTTATCTTCTTGCTGGAGCTGGACAGAGGAAAGAGGAGCAGAAGGGTCCCAATGCTCAGTGTGAACTCTTTTCACCACCATCACCTATGCCTAATAACGTTCAGTCCGGAAGGTTTTTGGTTTCTGTATTTCCAGAGAACAAGCACTTGTTTCCCTGAAGGGTCTGGGGAAGGCAGTTTGCCTGGCTTATCTGAGGATGAGGACTTGGGAGTCTAACTACTAGCTCTACAGCTCTACAGTCTTACAAACAATCCCTGTGTTCTCAGCCTCTTCTCTGCATCACTGCCTCAGATTCCTGAGGCATTCTAGGGTTCTGAGGGCTAAGGAAGCTTGCTTCTCTTAGTTTCTCCCAGGATAGGCAAAGATGAACTTTGGTTTCGCTTTTTTGTTCTTCTTGTTGCTTGAGGTAATTTTCACATGGGGAAGAAGTCAGAAACATCTTCCCTTCTTTCTGCATGGTATATTGCTTCTTCAGAGGGCCCTGAAAAAGTTAGACTTCCACATTTCCAACAATTACTGTGGGCCACAGTTGCTGGAATCAAATTAGGAACTCCACTGAGACATCGACAAGGAAAATATTCAACACAGCCGTCAAGGTCAGCAAACCGCTTTTTTCCTCCAGTTGGCAAAGCACTCCCAGCTCCCTCCTCCCCTCCTCTAGGATCCTCTTTTGCCCTGTGCATGCTGAAATGCCACATATCAAAATAATATAAATTGCTCCCCTTGCTTGTGCTCAGGGCTCAGACCTTGGGAGATCACTCCCCTCTGAGCCCACTGGTGTAAAATAAAACCTCAACACTCCAAGACCTCCAAGTGCCGCTTGGTTCTTCCATCAGTGAACCAGTCCAGGTTTTCCAGTATTTTCCGTAACAACATCACTAAGTTGAACGAGATTGCTTGAAAAAAAAAAAAACAGAACAAAAAGCACCTGGATAAAATTTCTGCATCAGGCAGCATAAGGATTTAATGTTGGAAAACTGAGTGTGAAAAACAAAGGAAAGGGTAGTTCTGTCTCAGGATAGCAAGGCCCCTTCTGAGTTCTCCTTGTGAAAATCACCTCAAAACAATAAAGAGAAGAAAAAAATGAAACCCAGTCCTTATCTCTGGTGAAACTAGGAGACATTTGTATCTCCAAACCTCAGTAAATGAAGACAGGAAGGAAGTAGGTCAGATCTGAGTGTTTACAGTAGAAGTGCCAATGTGAGCAAGTTTGCTGTATATGGTCCCAATCTACCTTTACGTGTGCATATTTTTCATGACTTTCTTAAATGTACTTCATGTTTAAATGAAAATGGATCTTTCAGTTTCCCGGAATATATCTGTGTTTCCTATCTTCTTGCTATTCAAAAACAGATGCGATTCTCCCCACATAAAATATAGTTCTCAACCTTGGCTTGTGTGTGTTGGGTAGGAGTGTTGAGAATTGAATATTCTCCTAGCAATCTAGTGTGTATTTGGAATTAAAAATCACAGGTCTGGAATGTTCTCACCACCCCTTTTCTCTTCTGCTTCCAGGATTCTCTAAAATTCTACTCATTGTGTCTTCTTACTTCAAGGACAACCTCAAACTCATCCTGCCCCTCCTCACCCTCCCTTGCCCTATCCAAATAGAATTTCTTCTCCACTGATCCTCTGTAGCTATTGGCACACTTCTTATGGCACATGTTATATTCTTACACATGGAGGAGTTACATTTATTTGTTTTTGTCATTCCTAGATTGTAAATTCTTGGAAGGATTGAGCCTCTACTAATTTACATCTCTCAAAGCATCTAGCACAGGACTTGCATATAAATGGGTACTCAATAAACATCTGTTACATTGAATAATGCAAAACCTTTTGATGAAGTGCTTGTGAGAAAAGTGAGAAAAGTGAGAAAAAAGTGAAATTAGAAGTTTATGGGATGTGATAATAAGGGAATAATCAGTGGCAGGTCAGATTAATGATTCTTCTATGTTTGAGTGTATGGTTTAAAGTATTAAAAGTCTTGCTAGTAGCTATTATGTTTCTAAAATAAAGATAATATACAAATCTTCAAGAGTTTCCCCAAGTCTACAATTTCTAATTTTCTATGTCAGAAAACAATTCTGAAATGAGAGCCATCTCTAATTATTATAGATCTCCACACCCAATAATTAGAGTGCCAATTAAGTAGTATTTGCTGACTAAAATATTACACAACATAGGAAACAGGAAATTATAGTGCAATATATCAAAGCAATAGTACTTATTATTGAAACTGCTTGAGTCAGTCAGCCCTTGGCTAGTGAGTCCACTTGGGCTAAGAGTAACCTAAAAACTTCCTGAATCTGAAAATTATGTTTGGCTTTTTCTAGGGAAATGCTTGGCTGCTATAATGGTCATGCTTTTCTTTGATTAGTAGTTAAGAAAAATCAGTTTTATGACATCAAAAGAAAAATGGGGACAGTTACAGTCCAAATAACAAGGACCAGTATTCTCCAATATTATTGCTTCTCTAACTTCCTTTGGTTCTGGGCCCTCAGCTCTCTATCATCATCGCATCCTACAGTGGGAGCCCCTGAGCCCAGAGATGAGTCAGTTTCATTTCACTGGTTGGTGCAGATGGACACCCAAATCAAAATCAGACATACTTCCTCAAGGAGTTTATATAACATGTAGCATAGGTAGACAGAATAAATCTTTATAGGACACATTCTGCCACAGTCCACCCACTCTAGATGCCAAAATGTGAACAAAAATGGTCAAATGAGGTCTATCCATTTCATGTATCTATTTGTCATAATTCCTAAGAGCTTTATCTTATATCAGGATTTAATGACGATAATAAAAATAATACTAACAATAATTATACACTGTAATAACTTAAAAGCTTGTGTGAACATTACCATTCTAAACTAGAGAATAAACCACATTAAGTTTATTACACAGTAATTGTATACATATCCATGTGACTGGAAGCTTTTTAAAATAATCCCTCTCTGCTTTCTATGGAGAGTAGATCTTTACTGTTGTTGAGATAGTATTAAATAACTGTTTTAGTTATCTTTCTCTGTGTAAAAAACCACCCCAAATTTAGTGGCTTAAAAAACAACAACCATTTATTTCATTCATGAATCTGCAATTTGGGCAGGGCACAGTGGAGACAGCTCATTTCTGCTTCCTGCCATATGGTGGTTTGGGTAACTCATTGGTAGGGCATTTTCAGAATCATCTGAAGA
Organism: Phataginus tricuspis; assembly: GCA_029783875.1. Classification (NCBI taxonomy): domain Eukaryota; kingdom Metazoa; phylum Chordata; class Mammalia; order Pholidota; family Manidae; genus Phataginus; species Phataginus tricuspis. The sequence continues at coordinate 21,950,559 of JAQQAC010008719.1, read as the reverse complement.
TGCGCTCACATGCATACCTGACCTCTGTCATTTGGGAGCTCAGCTGGGGCTTTGGTCATTTACATATGGCCTCTCCAGGTGGCTGCTTGGCTTCCTCAAAGCATGATGGTTAGGTTAAAAGAATGAGCATTCCAAGAAGGCAAGGTGGGAACACCTATCGTTTTATGACCTAACCTTTGAAGTTACATAGCACCACTCCCCCCATACGGTATTGGTTGAAATAGTCATAAATGTCCACTCAGATTCAAGAGAAGGACTATTCCTAGATAAGAGGAGTGTCAGTGTCATTCTATAGTGTCATTGTATAAAAGTGTGTAAAAGTTTGGAGATGAGGATCAGTGCTGAAAACTTGGGAGCCATTAGCATACTGGTAAGGACCAGAGAGGACACCAGATTGCTTCAGAAGAGTCCATCAAGATGTGGATCAAGAATGGAATCCTAAAGTGCAACAGTGTTTAAGGGGTGCAGTTGTGGGATGGGGCATATTGTGGTGCTAATCCTTGGAAAAATGACCTGCCTAAGTGAGGATGGAAATTGAAGGAGCCCAAAGACTTAAATTGCTCTCTGCTGTACAGTTAATAGTCAGGGAGGAGCCTCTGGAGGGAGAGTTGACAGAAATTGGCATAGAGGAGGTAAAAAGCAAAGGCAGGCAGGTCATTGCTGTGAAGAGAGAGACTCAGAGATTTCTGAGGTTTTCAAAGGGAATTTGGAAGTTTTGCTTAGATGTATACTGATTGGCTTAAAGGAAGCTGCAGGAACAAGGCAAGAATGGGTCATAAGAATACCCAGTCATATTCAGGATATATATAAATATATCAAAAGTATACCTATACATAAACAAATCCTAACATTTGCAACAACATGGATGGAGCTAGAGGGTATTATGCTCACTGAAATAAGCCAGGAGGGGAAAGACAAGTACCAAATGATTTCCCTCATTTGTGGAGCATAACAAAGCAAAAACTGAAGGAGCAAAACAGCAGCAGACTCACAGACCACAAGAATGGACTAACAGTTACCAAAGGGAAGGGACTGGGGAAGGTGGGTAAGAAGGGAGGGAGGAGGGGAATAAGGGGCATTACGATTAGCAAACATAACGTAGTGGTGGGGTGCACGGGGAAGGCAGTATAGCACAGAGAAGATAAGTAGTGACTTTATAGCATCTTACTACCCTGATGGACAGTGACTGTAATGGGCTATGTGGTGGGGACTTGATAATGGGGGGAATCTAGTAACCACAATGTTGCTCATGTGATTATATATCAATGATACAAAAAATATATATACCTACACATATGAATTTTATGTACTAACTTCTGCTGATAACTTTCAAAAACAACTCGTAGATTAGATTTGGATCAACAAACATTTAGAGATACTTACAATGTTTAGACAGTGCTAGTTGCCAGGCTATATAAAGATGAATAAAATAATTCCTGTTCTAAATCTAGTGGGAAGGCCAGATTTATAAATTGGAAGTTTTAATCAAAATCCTTGGGGATTAAAGGTTTAATTGGATTTTAGAGTCAAAATGCCTAACTCTGGGTAAGTTACTTATCTGTCTGACTCAGTTTCATCATTTACAAAATGGGAAAGTAATAGTTCCTGCCTCAGAGAGCTGTTGGGAGGATTAAGTGAGATGATGCACATAAAATATTTATCACAGTGCCTGGCACATGGAAAGTGCTCACAGAAATGAATGATTATTATTTGATAATATAGTAAAAATGATATGTTTAAAATGTGCACAAGGCTCTAAGAGGACATAGACACTTAAATGGCTGACCTAGTCCAGATACAGAACCAGGGCATGATGAAAATATGAGGCCCTTGTTAAAAATTATTATGAATTAAAGAAGGTGACATCAGAACATTAAACCAAATGGGAAACATCTAAGCTTGGGGTCTTGTGTGACTACATATGCTACATCCCCACGAAACTGGTTCTGCCCCTTTGGTACCTTTGTGAAAACTAGAAAAAGGTACCAGTGAGCTGTCTGCCCCCACTTGTCTGCTCAGTCAGGCACTTTAGCGCACTGCATAAACTGCACCACTGTAGGACCGGACATTTATCCCAACCAAGAGTTTCAAAGCAGGCTCCTTGGAGGATTTGATGAATAACTTCTGTTTTGAAAGATGGAGAAGGCTTAGGCAAAAAGAAGAAAGGTGGGAGGACAAGCAGAAAGGAGAAAGGTAAGAAACTACCAAGAATTTTGCACTGTAAGAACGCAAAGTGCAAGGTGTGGAAGGATGAAGCCTGAGGTGAGGGGAGTGGGTTCTGAAAGCCTATGTCATGCCAAATAGTCTGGGCTTAATGTGCAGGCAATGGGGATCCATATCTAGATGGATGTTTCAATCTGGAATTTAGATTGGTTGCCAAGGCCTTGATGACCTTAATGGGGGCCAGGCTGCAGACTGGAAGGGAAATTGTTTAGCTGTTGTAATATTCCAGGCCAAAAAACATGTGGTGCAGTGAAAGAGCCAGATTTGGGACATGTTTGGGAGTTAAAAGTGGTGCCACGTGATGGTTGATTGTGGGTGAGAGCTGAAGAAACTTAAATTACTGAAGATGATTCCTATATTTTTTTGCCTTGGGTAACTTTGAGAAGAGGAATGTGTTTGCTGGGGGGACAGTGGGATAAACTTACTCTTAGGTAGTCATTGGTTGAAGGGCTTAAATAACACCCTTTCTGATGTAAAAGTCTGAATATGAGGGTCCATGCTATAAACTTGGGGGGGCTACTAACACATTGATGGTCATTAAAGCCCAGAGAGTAAGTGGGATCACTTAAGACAAGTATATCAACATAACGACGTGGAACCCTAAAGCACAACTGCATTTGGGGGGCGGGCACAGGAAGAATTCATGAAGGTGAATGAGAAGGATCATCAGACAGAAAAAGGAGAGGCAGGAAGGATTCAAGTTTCAGAAGCTGAGGGATCATTCAAGGAATCATGAGGACTTCTGGTTTGAAGATAGCAGCAAAAATATTTGGCATTCTCCTTTTCTCTTCCTAAAACTCGTCTAAAAGCAGCAAGGAGAATGAGAAAATATAAGAACACAAACCAGTAGATAACTAACACTCCAGTCCACAAAATAGGGGGAAATGATGGCAAAAGCTTTAGAAATGAAGCAAATGTATTTGCAGCAGGAATCAGAACACACCACTATAAACATCTTAGTAAGTGCCAGCAAAGAAAACTTCTCAAGGTCAGTAGGTACAGATTGGGGAGCAAAATCTAATAACTTGTCTGGGAACGGAGAGGTCATCTGCAGGACAAGTTGCTGAAAGTGGGATTGCTGGATCAAAATGCATGAACGTTAGGAATTTTGATAAAACGTTGCCGAATTGTTCTCCACAGATTTTAAACTCATTTACACACCAACGAGTAACATATAAAAATGCCTGCTTCTCTATACTCTTATCAAGAGTTTGGTGGGTTTTCCGATGTATTAAAAAAAATTAGTTGTAGTTGAACTAAACAGTCTTTTGTTTTATGGCTTTTCAGTTTGGAAGTACATTTAGAAAGAATTTCCTCATTTCAAAGCCATAAAATCTTTTTCACAGGTTTTTTTCTATTTCCTTTCTCATTTACTTATATCTGAATCTTCCTTGATCAGTCTGCAATTTTTCTTATTAAAAGATGGGACTATGAATCCAATTTCATTATTTTCCAAAAGGCTACCCCTTGTCCCAACACAACTTATTAAATAATCCATTTTTTTGTAGTGACTTAAAATATCTAAATTCTCATACATTTAATCTATTTCTAGGCATTCTAGTCCATTGTTTCTATCTGTTGGTCTGTTATTGTCCTAGTACCACACTGTTTTAATTAATTGGTTGAACTGTTTCCTTTTAAGTCTCTTCTTTTTCAGAAATTTATTGTTTTTTATTTCTCATTTTTTTAATTTAAAAATTGTGGTGTAATATACATAGCACAAAATGTACTTTTTTAACCACTAGTAAGTGTGTAGTTCAATGATATTAAGTGCATTCCATTGTGCAACCACCACTATCCATCTCCAGAACTCTTTTATCTTCTCAAAAGGAAACTGAATAGTCATTAAACACTAACTTCCCAATTCTTCCTTCCCCCAGCTCCTGGAAAACATGATTCTACTTTTTTGTTGGTAGGTTGACTACTCTAAGTACCTCATATAGGTGGAATCAATCATACAGTATTTGTCTTTTTGTGACTTGCTTATTTCACTTAGGGTAATGTCCTCAAGATTCAGACATTTTGTAGCATGTATCACAATTTCCTTCCTTTGTAAGTGCTGGTTCTTTCTTGATATTATATTTCATAATATTCCAAAGTGTATGTGTATGGATATATATACTGTGTATGTATATATATCTATATATCTCTCATTTTGTTAATCCATTCCACTTATTGCTTTCTCCTATAGGGTATTGTAAATAATGCTGCTGTGAACATGGGTGTTCACAAATAGCTGTTCCAGTCCCTGCTTTCATCTCTTTTGGAGTTGCTGGATCGTATAGTAGCAAATATGTTTCATTTCTTGACCAATCACCATACTGTTTTCCACCAGCACCCTTTTGCATTCCCTTTTCACTCTGTTCATAGTGTTCTTTGGTGCACAAAAGCTTTTAATTTTGATCAAGTCCAATTTATCTATTTTTCCTTTTGTTCTCTGTGCTTTTAGTGTCATTTCCAAAATGAATCACATGCAGGTACCTTGTCCAGGAAAAACTTACTTTCTTTTGATGAGCAATGGAGAGAGAACTAGAACAAAAACTGTATAAAGATACTGTAAGAATCTCCTATTCAGAGTAAATGAATAGAAAAAGCTAATGGTAGATGAAGAACATTATCAAGAAAATATTGCTGAAGAGTAAGTGAAAATTGTGACCCACACATTTCATCATGAAATTAATATAAATATACAAAGATGCTGTTTTTCCTTCATGAACTGAAAACAGAAGAATTAAATGTCCTTTTCTCTGTTATCCATCTATAGAGGCATTGATCAATTTGTTTATCTCTGTGCTAATGACATACTATCTTAATTATCATATCTTAATTATAAGTCTTAGTATCTGTTACCAACTTAGATGCCTAGTAAAATAAGTTAGATGTTATATCAGTACTTCCAATACCGGTGGACAGTGTATATTAAATATGCTCATTTAAAAATAATAACCTGTTATTTAAAGTGAATTCTCTGTGTCTAAAACAATTTTTAAGATAAATTCTTTGAATGTATTGGTTTATTAATATTCTCTATTTCTTAAAATATATTTTTCAGCATTTTATGACCATATAATTGAGCCCCTTTAGCCATTTTCCCACTCCTAACCCGCTTCCTATTTGGTAACCACCAGTCTGTTCTCTGTATCTATGAGTTTGCTTTTATTTTGTTTTTTTAGATTCTATATGTAAGTGAAATCATGTGGTATTTGTTGTTCTCCATTTGAATTATTTCATTTTGCATAATACCTTCAAGGTCCACCCACCCTACTAAAAATGGCACGATTTCTTTCTTCTTGCTTATGACTGAGTAATATTCCATTACATATATGTAACACTTTTTTTAATTTGTTCATTCAGCAGTGGACATTAAGGTTGTTTCTCTATCTTGGCTATTGTAAAGGAGGCTACAATGACATAGGGGTACACATATCTATTCAAATTAGTGTTTTCATACTCTCTGTATAAATACTCAGAAGTAGAATAGCTGGATCATATGGTAGTTCTATTTTTACTCTTTTGACTTTCCATACTGTTTTCCAAAGTGGCTGCACCAATTTACATTCCCACTGGCAATGTACAAGGGTTCCAGTGTTTGGACTGGCCACTCTAAGAGGTGTGTAGTGGTATATCATTGTTTTAACAGATATTAAAAAAAAATGTTTTACCTTTGTTCTTATATTTCATTTCTCACTTTGTTAATTTGTATTTTCTTCCTTTTCACTAGTGGGCTTAACTTGTAATTTTTTTTCAAAATAACTATTAGTGTTTTTCATTATTGTATTTATTTTTATTCCTAGTTTATTATTTCCACTTAATTTCATAAGATTTATAGTTTGTTCTAGTCCTAACTTATTCACTTTTTCTCTGGGATGTAGTTTGTTTCTGCCTCTAGTTAGGTTTTGCCTTTAGTAAGAGCATTCTGAACAATTTACTTTTTAGTGACATGTCAATAAATTAGTAGTTTAAAAATACTCCATAATTTTATTCTAGATTTTTCCACCTTCTAAAACTCTGTGTTTTTAATTTCCATCTCACATTTTCTCAGATCTACTGATTACTAGGTTTAAGGAAAATGCCAAGTCTGTATGTTAGCTTGCTGAGTATCCCTGTGAGAGAATGGGATTTTACATTGTGTTTTAAATTTAATATTTAGAATCACCTGTTTATTTTGATAACTTAATCAAGAAGGAAAACTCACAAATACAGTTCAAACTTAATGGAAGGAGGCAGTTTTTATGTCTTGGGTGAGCAGTGAGTTTATACTTAGTGAGTTAATTATTATAAATTAGCAAACTCAAGCCCTTATAACAAATATTGCTTACAACGTGAACAGTTTTCATTGGTAAGTTTCAAATGTTTTAAGTCAAAAGACCTGAGAATTTTACTGTTATAATTAACTTCTGAGTATTTTGGAAAACTCTTTGGCCTTCATGTACGGAAATTCAGGTTTATGTTTGTTTATATTAAGTGTAGATTTAATTTATTTTGTGGCTCCTGTATGTAGATATTCTCTATCCTTGTCCTATATTTAACAATGCTTTGCATTTCCAAAAGCACTTTTGTTAGCAACTTCTTCAACTTGTCTATTTACTACAAATAAAATTGTGGCTTCACTCATAATATTAATTAAACCTAATTTTTCATGTTCATACTTCAAATAAATTAATTTTAATTTGGATTTGGATTCTTATAAATCAACCTAGGTTTTTATTTTCAGAGCTGGGGCATATTTTTTTTTGGTATCATTAATATACACTTACATGAGCAAAAATTGTGGTAACCAGATTCCCCCCTTTATCAAGTCCCCACCACATACCCCATTACAGTCACTGTCCATCAGCGTAGTAAGATGCTATAGAATCACTACTTGTCTTCTCTGTAACTATACTGCCTTCCCCGGGCCACCACCCCTCACATTATGTGTGCTAATCGTAATGCCCCTTTTTTTCCCTTCTCCTTCCCTTCCCACCCACGTTCCCCAGTTCCTTTCCTTTTGGTAGCTGTTAGTCCATTCTTGGGTTCTGTGAGTCTGCTGCTGTTTTGTTCCTTCAGTTTTTTCTTTGTTCTTATACTCCACAGATGAGTGAAATCATTTGATACTTATCTTTCTCTGCCTGGCTTATTTCACTGAGCATAATACCCTCTAGCTCCATCCATGTTGTTGTAAATGGTAGGGTTTGTTTTCTTCTTATGGCTGAATAATATTTCATATATGGACCACATCTTCTTTATCCATTCATCTACTGATGGACACTTAGGTTGCTTCCATTTCTTGGCTATTGTAAATACTGCTGCGATAAACATAGGGGTGCATCTGTCTTTTTCAAACTGGGCTGCTGCATTCTTAGGGTAAATTCCTAGGAGTGGAATTCCTGGGTCAAATGGTATTTCTATTTTTAGATTTTTGAGGAACCTCCATACTGCTTTCCACAATGGTTGAACTAATTTACATTCCCACCAGCAGTGTAGGAGGGTTCCCCTTTCTTCACATCCTCGCCAGCATATGTTGTTTGTCTTTTGGATGGTGGCCATCTTAACTGGTGTGAGGTGATATTTCATTGTGGTTTTAATTTGCATTTCTCTGATGATTAGCGATGTGGAGCATCTTTTCATGTGTCTATTGGCTATCTGAATTTCTTCTTTGGGGAAGTGTCTGTTCAGATCCTCTGCCCATTTTTTAATTGGATTATTTACTTTTTGTTTGTTGAGGCGCATGAGTTCTTTGTACATTTTGGATGTCAACCCCTTATCGGATATGTCATTTATGAATATATTTTCCCATACTGTAGGATGACTTTTTGTTCTACTGATGGTGTCCTTTGCTGTACAGAAGCTTTTTAGTTTGATATAGTCCCACTTGTTCATTTTTGCTTTTGCTTCCCTTGCGCATGGAGATGTGTTCATGAAGTTCTTCCTGTTTATATTTAAGAGAGTTTGGCCTATGTTTTCTTCTAAGAGTTTTATTGTTTCATGACTTACATTCATATCTTTGATTCATTTTGAGTTTACTTTTGTGTATGGAGTTAGACAGTAATCCAGTTTCATTCTCTTACATGTAGCTGTCCAGTTTTGCCAGCACCAGTTGTTGAAGAGGCTGTCATTTCCCCATTGTATATCCAGCTCCTTTATCATATATTAATTGACCTTATATGCTTGGTTTAATATCTGGACTCTCTTTTCTGTTCCACTGGTCTATGGGTCTGTTCTTGTGCCAGTATCAGATTGTATTGATTACTGTGGCTTTGTAGTAGAGCTCGAAGTTGGGAAGCGAGATCCCACCTGCTTTATTCTTCCTTCTCAGAACTGCTTTGGCTACTCAGGGTCTTTTGTGGTTCCATATGAATTTTAGAACTATTTGTTCCAGTTCATTGAAGAATGCTCTTGGTATTTTGATAGGGATTGCATTGAATCTGTAGATTGCTTTAGGCAGGATGGCCATTTTGACAATATTCATTCTTCCTACCCAAGAGTATGGGATGAATTTCCATTTATTGGTGTCCTCTTTAATTTCTCTTAGGAATGTCTTGTAGTTTTCAGGGTATAGGTCTTTCACTTCCTTGGTTAGGTTTATTCCTAGGTATTTTATTGTTTTTGATGCAATTGTGAATGGAATTGTTTTCCTGATGATGCAATTGTGAATGGAATTGTTTTCCCTATTTCTCTTTCTACTAGTTCATTGTTAGTGTATAGGAATGCAACAGATTTCTGTGTATTAATTTTGTATCCTGCAACTTCGCTGAATTCAGATATTAAGTCTAGGGGAGCATATTTTTATTCATCAATTTAATAGAGATATTATATAAATAAGAGTAACTTTTAAATTGTATATTTTCAAATATATTGTTTTCATTTGAAATGTTTTCTTCTACTATACTCACCTTGACATAGTCATTGTCATTAATTAAATGTTATTTCATCATCTTTTCTCATTTACTCCAATCACAGTTTTCATATTTTGCCATTTTAACACCATCATCTCAAATCCAAAATGCCAAAATGTCTAGCTACTTTGCAAGTATGATATTATTGAATGTCCTATGTAAATGTGTAACTGCTTGAAAAAATGTCCTTCAGAATATCTTTGGTAAATAGAAAACTATTCCAATTTAAATGTCCTCTTGATATCTACTCTGATTATCATTGCCTTATTGACTTTGTGATTTGCAATGAAGAACCAACAAAATATAAAAGACAAGGAAAATAAGTAGCTAGGAATAACATATCCAAGAATATTTGAAACGTCTATTTGATTCATAAATTTAAGAGTGTAAATAGAGATAATTGTACTATTTTAGGGAATATAAAGCAGTGCTTGACTTACAGGCACTAAGTAAATATTTATTAAGTGAATGAATGAAATTCAGACTTTTATCAAGTGGCAAGAACAAATACAGTTTGGGTTAAAATGTTTAGCATCTTTGCTGAATAGCAAATATTAGTATTTCTCTAGGCTACCATCCTCCACTTCAATAACTGGGGAGGTGAATGCCAACTCAATTGATTAAATAACATTTCAAGTAATGGGAGAGATGTGTGAAGCATGGGGAACAAAGTGTCTTTTATGTTTCCTTAAATTCCCTTTCTTCATCCTTCTTTTTCTTTATAAATTAGAAATCAATTCAATTCATATTTATTATGAAAAACCCAGAAGTAAAACTTTTTTGCTTCCTTCACTTTTGCCTACCTAATGCAATAGACTTTTGGTAATTATCTCTTAGGTAGGTTTGCTTGGGAAAAAGATTCTCAAATGCAGATTTGTTTGCAAGAAGTTTATTGAAAAATGCCCTTGGGATCAATATCCATGGGGGAACACAGTAAGAATGTCAAGAGGGAGGAGTTGAGCTATGATGCAGTTGTGACAATGGCCTCAGCCATCTTGAGGGGAGTTCTAGAACTAGTATGCCCTTTGGGGTTGTTCAGCTCGAAGGAAGTGCTCGGCTCTTATACCTTGCCATCTGGTTAGTCACTGGAGGTGTGCTGTCCTCAGGAGAGGGTCTCGGTCTTGCACAAGGTGACTCTCTTGAACTGATTTTCCAGAGGTCTGGCCGAACCCACCTCATAATGATCAGTTCTGGTCCACCGGTCACTTGGTCTCCCATGGCCATGCTCTCTGTGTCTACCAAGGTCAAAGAGCATTCCAGAGAACTTTTATTCTTTTTAAAAATTGATGTATAACTCAGTGCTGCAGATGGCATAGCTTGACCCACAACCTTAGAGATCTACATTGTGATTTCATTTTGGGAACTTCCCGTAACCTCTACATAGTATCTTTTCCAGCCACTGATACCTTTAATACTGAGGGTGTTGCCAGATCATATGGCTCAACCACTGTAACCTGGACCTGCTGTAAGTCCTTCCTGTTTTGGGTCCCACTCAATCTTTAATGCCATCTAGTGAGTAGGTCACAGCAGTATTTGCTAATATGTTGTGGGGAAGTTGGGGTTCCTATGGCCAGGATCCTCACTGAAATTAAACCACTTGATGATGTAACTGGCCTGTTGCTGGGCTACTGTCCACAGCCATAGGCAATAAGCTATTATTGCACTATATCAAGAGCTCGGCCCAGTGCTCTGGGCAGAGGCAGAGTGCTCGACCTACTGTTAGGAGAACAAGCCAGGTAATAAACCCTTTCACCCCAAGAATGTTCTACTGTCATTCCTTTGGTCACAT